>BMAC01000344.1:737796-752090 GCA_014905375.1 Phtheirospermum japonicum
TCAGTCTTCCTTGTGATTCGACTCGAGTCAGCTTATCGCCCTACAATAGCTCCGTTCTCTTGCGGACGAGCTTTTTATTATTTTTAAACGCGAAAAAGTTCGATTCAATGGCTACGGAGGTACAGGAAAAAATGTATATTCGGCAAAACTCTATTTGCTGGGTTGAGGTCTCAGGGTCATATTGTGCTAAATGGTGGCGTCAAGCGACATAACATCTCTCGTTTTTCCTGGTGGGAGGACCGTGCACTCCCGTTCGGTATTCCTCTGAATCCACATGAAGGGTCGAATTATAATTTTAAGAAAGACACCCTGCTTGCTGAATGGGTGATACATTGCAAACTCATAATTTGAGACGAGGTCATGATGATGGCACAAATATTGCTTTGAAAACTTTTGATAAGACCTTGTAGAAATATAGTGGAAGATATTGATCCGGCCAAACATAAACCATTTGGTGAAAAAACTAATGTGTTTGGTGGAGACTTTTGTTAGATATTATTTGTTGTCCCTAAGGGCCACTTGGCAAGACATAGTGAATGTTACTATCAATGCGTCCAACTTGTGTAAGCATTGTACTGTTGAGGCTCACTGAAAACATGAGACTCCAGACATTAAAAGAGTTTTCGATGACGGAAGAACATGCTGAATTAAAAGAGTTTTCGAAATGGATTCCAAACATTGGAGATGGAAATATAGGACGTGCAAATGATGGTTGTGCTGTCATAGAAATTTCTGAAGATATTCTCGTTTGTTATTTGGGTAACCCCATTGCAGCTATTGTGGAGGACACATATTCGATGTTTAGAGAATCTTTGTTGATAATCCGATGTTCTTGAAGTACAGGTCCATATTGGCTCCAAAGATGTCGTAGATTCAATCATTGAGTACATGAGTGCTTTAAATTCCATTGAGGGGTTCACCTACATGACTTCCGACAACACTTGCATATTCGATGCAGGGAATGACTTCCTGAGTGATCTTCACACGCCCGAATTCTTGAATAGTATAAAGTACTCTTATGGTGTGCCCAATCACAACTTGTATCTGAAGGTGGTGACTCCTGTTATAGTATTGAGGAACTTAGACCACTCCATGAGATTATTTAACGAGACGATAATGGTTGTTACGAGACTTTACAATTATGTCCTTAAATGTAAAATTCTAACTGGTGCAAACATCAACGGAAAAATGTTGATTACACGGGTGAGTGCGTTAGGATCCCTTTCAAGTTTCAACGAAAGCAGTTTCTGCTCATGATTCATTTATGCGATGACGATAAATAAGAGTGAGGTCAATCCCTATCGAACGTCAAATGTTATCTGAAGAATCTCGTATTCAATTATGGTTAGTTATATATTGTTGTTTCACGCATCAACCAATCTAAATGATTGAAGATATTAGTGTGCAGCAACGACATAAAACAAAATATGACCAATAATATTATGTATAAATAAATATTCAAATATATATAGTTTTAACGTTTATGTATGCATTGTGGATTTGGTTTATAATTTATGTGACGTGACTTCGATTTCTCTCTCTCTATCACACACACACACACACACACACCACACACACACACCACACACACACACACACACACACACACACCACACATATATATATATATATATATATATATATATATATATATATATATAAAATTCATACACATATAATCCACCGTGTATTAGATTATAAGTTACCCCTTAATGCTTCATCCATGTTGATAACACCCTTTATTGAATTTGTTAGATTGTTGGAACTGAAAAAATCATGTTCAAACTTACCATACACAATCAAGTTGAAATTGACTACCTTTTCGCATGCTTTAGTTCTTGAAAGTTGAAACTGAATCCTACTAAATACTAGTCTCTCCATTTTAAAATAGTAAGTACTATATAACTTTAGGATTGCGCACAAAACTTGAAAAATGGAGAAAAAACTACATTTACATATAATCTTATTCAAATTTTTTTAAGGTTTATGTCTCTTTCCTATATAATTATTTTCTCCTAGGAAAATGTAAAAAATAATAAAGCATAAGGTTTAAATAGATAAATAAGCAGAAACTAATTTTGAAAGTGTAAGGCAATCAGCAAATAGAAAAAAAGAAATAAGAAATAAGAACTACGCTAAAAACTACAACTATCTTGCAATGGATTAAGTACTAATTCCATCTAGTTTCTAGTTTTTGTTTTAAGGAGTTTCTAGCTAGTTTGTTATTTATGCCCTTTCGTTTTAAAATAAGTGTTGTTTTAGAAACTCAATTTTATTACAAATTAAGTGTTGATTTATAATTTTTTTTCCACTTTATTCCAATTTTATCCCCACTTATTTTAAGAAATACAAACAAGTTTATGGTAATAGAATAACTAAAGGGAAAGAATGGAAGTAATTAAATGAGAATATTACTAATTGACTGGGGATGTATTAGTCAAATATTATATTTCTTAATTTTGAACAAAAACTCTAAAACAGCACTTATTAAGAAACGGAGGGAGTATAATTTTTGTGAAACCGTTTAAGTCTCTCTCTCTCTCTCTCTCTCTCTCTCTCTCTATATATATATATATATATATATATATATATATATATATATATATATATATATATATATATATATATATATATATATATATATAAATCTGAACCATGTCCTTATTTGCGAACCTACGAACTAGTGGTTTTATTATATATCAGCAGTGCTTTTATTATACAATCACAGTGTTTTATTATATTTTAGTTATATACACCAGCAGTGCTTTTATTATAAAATCCTAATGTTTTTAATCAAATAAGGAAATATACAAAAAAATCTGATTCATCTATTTAATTTGATCTAATACTCACAATTGATCATAGGTTCACAAATAAGGACATGGTTCTCATTTGAACCTAATCACACACACACACACACACACACACACACACACACACACACACCACACACACACACACGAAATAATTCGGTGCTTTTGGGAGAAATTGGCAGGGGAACTGGGGTGGCGACGGTGATGCGGCTGTGGTTGTTGGCCGATCTTGGTTGAGTTTGGTTCGTCGGACGGCGACTTGGATTTGGACGGCGGTGATGTTGAAAAATAAAAAGCAGTGGTAGTGTAGTAAAAAAAGCACCGCAACAATATTAAGAAAGCACTCCAAAAAACTAGCACTGCCAACATAAGAAAAAAAGCACTGCTGAAGACTTGTGTAGTGCTATAAATAGTCATATATAATGCTTTTAATATTCAGATTTTTAAATTTAATTATATTTATTTATTTTTACATTTTTAAATATGCAATATGTATCTTAAATCGTAGATCTTGAGAATGTGATTAATTTGATATATATTTCATTAAAAATGAATAAAAATTAAAAAAGTTATGGTTCGTTGAAGATTTGAGTTTTATTATAAATTTTTGAATTTGTAGTTATATATCCGTTGTGCTTTTTAAAAAGCAATTTAGTGCTCTTCATAAACGTCGTTATATGTCCAAAATACCCTTTTTAATTATTTAATGGATTTTTTTAAATTATTACCATGCTGACATGTCATAATCTCAACCATCAAGATTATCCAATCTAATGGTCAAGATGAGTCCCTAGGTTCGCATATAATGACATGGTTCCATTTGAACCCAACCCTATATATATATATATATATATATATATATATATATATATATATATATATATATATATATATATATATATATATATATATATAGGGTTGGGTTCAAATGGAACCATGTCAATATATGCGAACCTGCGAACTACTACTTTTATTATATACCAGCAGTGCTTTAATTATACAATCACTGTGTTTTATTAATATTTTCATTTATATACACCAATAGTGCTTTTATTAGACAATTCTAATACTTTTAAATAAATAAGGAAATACACAAAAAATCTGATCCATCCATTTAATTAGATATAAGGCCCATAATTGACCCTAGGTTCACATATAATGACATGGTTCTCATTTGAACCTAATCATATATATATATATACACACACACACACATACATACACACAATGGGTCTATTTATTAATATAAGTCCGCAGGGCCAAATCCCACTCACTATATTTAGATCTTATAGATGTTAATATTCCTAGTATTAAAATCTTGAAAACGTAATAAAGTGACTAATATGATTGTTTCGCGATTAACTAATCGTGAGAGTTTGAAACTATTGGTATGTGATGATGACAAGTTAAATTATAATTAGTCGTATAATCTAATTTACAAAAATTATCTCACAATAGATAAATGTGGAGTTACTTACTTTTGATTTGTTTTAAAATTACTTTTGTTGACCAACATTGTGACCTGAGTATTTTATGTTGTTATATTATATTAATAACAATAATATTACACATAAATTTATACCATCCATTTGAATTCGTTACGTGCATCGCACGCGATAAATACTATTATAGTTGAATACCTCGAGAAACTCTTCTTAATGTTCTCAAAATAAGGCAAAATGCGAAATTAATAAATCAAATCAATACGTGCATAAAGTATATTAATAGTAATAGTTTAAAATAAGTACATGAGTCTCTATGTAGTATAAGAAATAAAGACTTGTTATATAAGCAAATAATCTCGTATGTTAAAAAGTAAAATAAATTATTTTCATGACTCTTTTTTGCTTTCCCGAATTCTCACCTTGAATCATAATGGCTGTCTGGCCTTAAAAGGCCTTAAAAGGGACACAAAACAAGCAATGGGACGACTTTTCATCGGGTCGAGCTTATCTAATATTTGGATCGAAATGCTTTTGGTTCCCAACACACTTTGCGCTGGACACCGGTTTCTCACACATTCAGGACTAAACACATGACCCCCATCACATATCGGATTATGAATACTAGCTCGATAAGATATCATTCGATTCAAATTGGTACAACTGAGGTTCGCAATTATACAGTCTTCTATAAATCTAAAAAATTGTCAAGATGTTTCTTTTTTTCTTAAAAAAGAACTCAATTTTACTCTTGATTCTCGGGAAACTTGAAAATCGGCTACAAAATCATCTGTTCGTTAAGGAAGAAAAATAAATCCAAATTCCTATATAAACGAAAAAGATTTGCTGACGTCTACAGTTTCTTGAAATCAAAATGATGTCTCGCGCCACGTGATTGTTTGTAGGCATATAGTAATATGTAAAAAAAAATCAGTAAATGAAGATTAAAAAAAAATAAATCAAAATGTTACTCTTCCACGCACATTCTTCTGAACTATACGTTTCCATGTTAATTAAGAAAATCAGTAATTATATGCAAGAACAAAAGGGAAACATTTATGATCTAACGAAGTCTTTGAAATCAGTATATTGAATATATATAGAATGTTCCGATTAAGAATAGTGATCAATCAAAACCTCAGTACTTGTCAACGCAAGTTTGAAAATAGTCACATTTTTATCATTATTCTTTTTAATAAAAATCGATTTCCTTTATAAACTAATGTGTTATTATAGAGTTTTAGGGAAATAATGTTTAGTATATTTGTTATTAGAATAATATGATTTTAAATTGTAATCATCAGTTTTCAATTCACTAGAAAATTAATATTTTAAAAATATTAATTAAGAGTATGTTTGAAAATGAAAAACTAATGATATATTAAATATAGTAACTGGAATATCTTTGTAATACGCACGAAAATGAAATACAGGACTATATTTATGGGACGGATGTGATAATAAAATGGATGTGATAATAAAATGTTTCTTTATTATTATTATACATTTGTTAATACTTTAACATTTTGTCATGTTTCATAGTAATATTTCTATAATAATCAACTGCTATACAATTACCATCGGTCAACCAAACATGCCATTAGTTTGAAAAACGATGATTACGTATGTATGTATACATACGTATATCAAGTAATATGAATATGATGTGTGTATATATATTGCCCTGAATTTAAAGCTGCCAGATCCGTGTGATAATTGAATTCTATATATATATGTTACGCACAGAAAAACACGCGCACTGTAACTAAGCCGCAGATGCCTATTAATTCACCGAATTCCGAAGAAAGCAGAATTTTATTTTCGCAACTTTATTCATTTGCACATTTTATACCCTCAAAAAGAGCATCTCAGATTTATATAAACTCTTCGTTTTCTCAAACTCAATATTCTGCTAGCAATTAACGGAAGAAAAAATAAAATCCATTAGTAATATACGATTTCGGTTATCGATCGGATGATGGAGAAAGGGATTCTGGATTATGTATTGGTGCCGGTGGGGCTTTTGGTGATGGTGACTTATCACACGTGGCTGCTCCGCCAGATCATCCGCCGCCCTCACACCACTGTTCTCGGCGTCAACGCCGCCAACCGCCGCCTGTGGGTTCGCGCAATGATGGAGGTACATAATTTCTATTTAGTAATTAATTGTTTCATCTCTTAGAATCGACATTCATGATTCACTCTTAATTATTGCATTCATTCAATTAATTTATATATTTTCTCTATAATATTTATGTTAATAATTGATTTCTTTTTTATTTATTTAAGAGAATAGCGTGGGTGTTTGTTGAGATTTATGGGGTTTGTTTTGAAAATGAAAATTTTGTTCAACATTACGAGTACCTAGCTAATTAATAGGAGTTGACTACCTTTTTTTTCACGCCTAGTTCTTGAAACTTGAAAGTTGAAATTGAATCCTAGTACCAAAATACCATGTCGATTCTAGCTATTTTGTTATTATTATAATATAATAATGCAAATATTGCAATTAAGGTCTTTTAATTTTCAATAAACTCCCAACTTTAGTCTTTTTGATCACCAGAAATTTCGGGAACCCCCTAAAAAAGGGAGCTTTTCATTCCTGAAATTCCCCCCTATAATTAAACAAAATTAATCTCCACATACATTTTGTCCGAATTTGGATACATCCCATTTTTCATTAAATGACTGAAATCCAATTTTTTATTTATTTTTTCTGAAAATGAATCTTATAGATATTTTTGAACAACGAAAATATTATTTCATCAATATTAAAAAATCTTATAACTTTTTGATTAAAAGTATCAACGCTTATGATTTTTGAAACCCAATATGTATAATAATTATTTTAAAATTAACATTAGGACACATCCAAGAATGGGATTCTAGCCGTACAAACACTCCGAAACAACATAATGGCGTCAACCCTTTTAGCCACGATGTCGATCATGCTCAGCTCCGTGATCGCCGTCTTAATGTCTGGTGGCGGCAGTGGTGGGGCCACCCACCGCCCGATCGGCCCTCTGTACGGCGACAACAGCAAGTTTGGATTCTCCCTAAAATTCTTCTCGATACAGCTGTGCTTCCTAAGTGCATTCTTGCTTCACGTGCAATCAATAAGGTACTATAGCCATGCAAGCATGCTGATCAACGTGCCCAATAACATCCAAATGGCCAAAAACAACATCATCATCGGCTCCAATCTTAGTGGTTTTAAAGACTGTGTGACAGTCGAGTACGTTTGCGGGACGGTCAATCGAGGGAGCCATTTTTGGTCGTTGGGCCTACGCGCGGTTTATTTCGCGCTCCCGTTGTTTCTTTGGATTTTCGGGCCGATACCCATGTTTTTGTGCTGCGTGCTGCTTGTTTTTTTGCTGTATTCGCTGGATGTCATTTTGGACCCCGGGTATGGGGTTGATGATCATGAAGACGAGGGGCAACAAGGTAATTCCACCAGGGTTTGTGTGGAGGAGGATAATGTTTAATTAGTTTTGGGGACTTTTAGTTAAGACAGTAATGATTTAGTGTGGTGGTGTTAGTTTTAGGGGCAAAAATTTTGGATTCAATACAAGTTGAATCGGATTTTGCTCATGATGTTTGTATGATAAAATAACTTTGCTATGAATAAAATAAAATAAAATACCAGTCACATTAATTCTCTCTCCTCTCTCTCTTATGTATCGGATGAAGTCAACAAATGATTAGTACTAAAAATTCATCACAAAAGGTTCAAATTTCAAAAGGTAATAAACATATTGGTTGAAAAACTGTTATCTTCAATGGGCTTTGTGAACAAAATTGACTCGAATGGCCGAAAATCCTCTTTGAGTTTCAAGTGATCAAAGTCAGAATCAACGATGAAATAGTTTCGTCTTTGGATTTTTTACTATATGTTTATATAATTAGCGTAATTTTTTTTGAACCAACGCAATTTATTAGTATATGTCCGAATTTCTTATTATATGTTTGAATTTCTTACTTATATATACAAACCTTTTGTTACTTAGTGTCCAAAATATTTCCGATCACCGTAAACATTTTTTACTATATGTTCGAATTTCTTACTATATGCACAAAAATATTTAGGGTCACCGGAAACATATCTTACTATATTTACACAAATTTCTTATTTAATATACAAAAATTCATACTTAATGACAAAAATTATTTTACTTGATTGCAGATAAACAAGTAACAAAAAAGAAACAAAAAAGAAAACAAAAAAGAACATAAACAACAAATTCATAAAGCAGATAAACCCCACACATATCTCAAGATAGACTTTATGGTGGGTGAACAATGTCTTTCTACATGGCCCTCTTGATGAGGAGGTCTATATTGCTCAACCTCTAGGCTTTCACTACTATAAAAAAGGCATTTAACATAATTTTTTAGTAAAAATCGACGTGACTTTTAACATCGTTGGCTCAAACATCGATTCAACAACTGATGTTAAATCCCCCTTTTTGTAGTAGTGTTCATTGATATGAAATATCCCTCTTATGTGTGCAAGCTTAATAAGGCGATTTATGGGCTTAAGTAGGCTCCCCAAGCCTAGTACAGTGAATTTTGCAGGTACTTACTGCAGATGGGGTTCACCAATGTGGTTTCTGACACGTCGCTCTTTATTTTTCATAACAATAATTGTGTTGCTTATCTTTTGGTGTATGTCGATGATATTGTCTTGACAGGGAGTGATTACGTGTTCCTTCAACGTGTTGTTGATGCTTTGGCTTCTCGCTTCTCTATCAAAGATTCGGGTCTCTAACGTACTTACTTGGTATTGAGGTCATTCGCATTTCCTCGGGCTGTATTTTATCTCAGTGTAAGTATGTAGTTGATCTTCTTACCCGTCATAAAATGTTAAACTCTAAGCCAGTTCAGACTCCGCTCAGCACCGCTACGTGTCTCTCCGTCCATGTTGGTGCCCCATTCGCCGATCAAATCGAGTATCGATGGGCTATAGGTGGTCTTCAATATCTTGTTCTCACATGTTCGGACATTGCTTTTGTTGTGAATAAGCTCTCCCAGTATCGAGCTTCACTGGACTGTTGCTAATCGTCTCTTACGGTTTTTGAATGGCTATCATAACTTTGGTATTCATCTTTAGGCAACTTCGTCGGTCTCTTTGCATTGCTTCTCTGATGGTGGTTGGGGTGATGATCATACGTTTATGGGAGCTTATGTTGTTTTCTTGGGTCATAATCTTATCTCTTGGAGTTCGAAGAAGTAATGCACTATTACTCGGTCCTCTAATGAAGCTGAATATTGTGATATCATCTCTGTTGCTTCCCAGATGTAATGGCTTCACTCTCATATTTTAGAGCTTAGTGTGTTGTCTAGTGCACCTCTTGTTATCTACAAAAACAACATTAGTGCTACTTATCTTTATGCCAATCTTGTGTTTCACACTCACACGAAGAACCTTGCCATTGATTATTACTTTTTTCGCGACCTCGTCGCATTTCTCATGTTTCTTCTGCTAGCCAGCTTTTAACGCCCTCACTATAGCTGCATCTCCATTAACCACTGGCGGCACTGATCGCCTTCTTGTCGGCTTTCATGTTATCGCTGTGCATTTTTCACACCATGGCTAGTGCAGATTGATCGAGAGAGAGATAGGAAGTGTCGTAGTTTTGTATTAAAACACCTATGTTAAAAAAAAGTTGGAAAATTTGTATCTAATGGTAAAAAATAAAATTTGTAATCTAATTAGCACAAATGCTTTCTAATATGTTATTATTGGTTATTTTCCCATGTTAAACTATTATCTTATTTATTATAAACTACAAGAATTGTTTACATTGCTCCTAGTAAAATCAAAATATTTTAACTATGATTCAGATATTGAATACATTTGAATATACCTTTGCCTCGTTTGAATCCCGAGATAAGCCAAGATATGGCCTTCTAATCTGGTTTCATCTCTTGTTTTGGATTTACGATTACAATCCAGCCCAATCTTGTCGGCTCGCAAGACCCGCGAGTGTAGTTATTCATATGCACGATTTACAATCAAATCTGCAGCCCTCCATCTACTTATCAGTCTCAATTTAGGGGGGTGGGTGGGGGGTGGGAGGAGGGGAGGAGGAATTAAATAATTAATATATATTTTTTATTAATATTAACAACTAGATAGGAAGACTATAGCACTCACTGGGTATTATACAAGATTCATCTTTCATTACAATATTTTAACACAATACTAATATTAACGCAAGAATTCTATTAAGAGATTGGGTATAAATATATGAGCGCATAAATTGTCAAATTTATGAACTGGCGAGAACCCGGCGTCCCGGTTGTTCAATCATTTGATGGAATTAAATAATTAATATATATTTTTTATTAATATTAAAACATTAGTATAGTTTGGGCAGAAATTGAAAAAATACATAATAACACCAATTTACAAGATGGAAAAATTGTTGGGGAAAAAAAAAAGGACGCCAATGTCACTGGCGTCCCGGGACCAAAATGCAAGAAAAATAATGAATGTGGATGCCAGTGGTAGTGGTATCCCGAGTTAAATTGTAATAAAGGAAATGACAATGGCATCCCGACCATTCAAGAAAAAAGCGAAAGAGGCTTAACAAAATTTATTTTTGGAAAAAAATAAAATTTATTTATTTAATTAGATTTTTATAATATATAGTTGAATTTATATTTCAAAATGTTAGGTTTACGGAAAATAAAATAAATAAATATTTTTTGATACAAATGTATATCTAATGAGACACATTTGAATACTATAAGTGTGAAAAGAAACATTTCGTATATGACACAAATCATATGTGACTACATAAAAGGTGACAAGAAATGATATATATCTCTCGAACTTCTACACACACGATCATTAAAAGAATGACAATATCGATATCCAACAAATTCACGCATATGATAATTTAGCAACCTTATTCACGAAAGCATTGCCAGCATCATTGTTTAGAAGATTGGTACACAAGATTGGGATGCATCGACTCAAAGATCTATAGTGATGATTTTTAGGGGGAGTAGGGCTGTACTCTTTTTCCTTCGACCAGATTTTGTCCCATTAGATTTTCCTGATAAGGTTTTAACGAGGCAATATTTTTAAGGTCATTGAAGGAGGAGTGTTGTAATTAATTAATTTATATATTATGTGAATGACCTTCCTACCCCTAAACCCTAATCTTATACCTATAAAAGAGACTCTAGTTCTCATAATAAAGAACATTATTTCATCACTCTCTTTTCTTATTTTCTCACTCTCTTCTCCCTTCTCTCTAGCTTTCACAACAAAAATCAATTTATAATTATATATATATATATATATATATATATATATATATATATATATATATTTGAAATTAGGGTTTCATTTAGGAACAATCAATTAATTAGAGTCCAATTTAGTAATAATTACACAATTAGGGGCCAATTTAGGAATAATTAAGCTTGTGTAGATTCTGGAGTACACTTGTCTATAAAGAGTGCACACAGCACCCGTACAGAGATTGTCCTCCTCAAACGCCCTCCCCATGTCGGCTCCAAATATACTTAATTCAGACAACGTATTTGGAGCAGACATGGTGAGGGTGGTCGAGGAAAGCGATGACCTGTATTCGAGTGCTGTGTGGCTCTTTATAGACAACGTGTCTACTTCAGAATCTACCTAGCTAGAAGCAATCTTGTATTAGGATTTATCATTAGATTATTAGGGTTTGCTTTCAAATTTAGGGTTTATTCACCCATTATATTGTATATATATTGTTCATGCATGGGAGGCCGTGGTGATCGGCCGGGATTTAAAAAAATTTGTATATATATTGTTCATGCATGGGAGGCCGTGGTGATCGGCCGGGGTTTAATTTTGTTTATATATAATATTATTATTGGTGTTGTTGGTTGTATACCGTCGGATGTTGACGTGGGTTACGGCGCCGGCCGGGAGGTTTTGTCCCTCCAATAGCGGGTTTTCAAATCTTATTTTTAAAAACGTGATAGGGTGTCACGGGATTTTATTTAAGTTTTCAAAATATTTTTAAAAAAATGTGACGGTGGTAATTGCTTATTTGGAACCTTGGCGAAGTGACGCGATGCATATAAATCACTTGTTTCAGAATTAATATCATATAAAAAAATTTGAAACTAAGTTTCGAATTATTCCAATATTCCTTAGACCCGTTTGAGATTTAGTATCAAATATAGAGTTTGATACTAAATTTCGAATTGTCCCATTTTTGGACAGTTTGAGAATGTGACTTGTAGTATGGTTATCTTATGTGTATGTTTTTTTTTTTAGTTTTGAAATTTCGGTTTCTGCATCTCTCTAATTGTTCTCGGGTGCACTGAAATATACGTGCACTACGAGAACTGAGGGGAGATGCTGCCGAAATTTTGATTCTAAGAAAAATGCATATTTTAAGATAATACACACTACTAAACGTCACCTTCTTGAATGGGATAGAAGCCTTACCAATTACAATTCTTCTCGTATTGCTGCCGAAATTTTGCCACCTTCTTTAATTCTGAAAAATCTTAGGATGGCTGATGATCGTAGTTGGATGTACAAACGGAATATTTCTGGATTTCTAAATCCGGCGTTCGTGGCCGGTGTAGATAGTTTCGTACAATTTGCACTCACGCATGATTCTGCAGAGAGGGACGGTGATAAGCTAAAATGCCCTTGCCCACGAACTAAGTGTAGGAACTCTAGTTATAGGACTATCGATGAGATAAAATGCCACATCGGTACCAAAGGGTTCATTGCTGATTACTACATTTGGACTCATCACGGGGAAACAAATAACGTCTCATCGCCTGCTGATATTGAAATTGGGGGATCATCATCAAATGCGTACGTCGATATGGTGCGAGATGTTGTCGGTCCTAATTTCGACATGAATGACATTGAGTTGGATGAATCACCTAATCCCGAGGCGAAGAAATTTTTCGATATTCTAAAAGCTGCAAAAAAACCTTTGTATCCCGGTTGCGAGAAACACAATCGATTGTCCTTAGTTGCTCGTCTTATGAATTTAAAATCGGAGCATGGCATTTCTCAGAAATGTTATGATCAATTTATTGATTTAATCAAAGAGATCGTGCCAGAAGACAACAATGTTGCAGATAATTTCTACGAAAGTAAGAAGTTGTTGAGAGGTATAGGGTTACCGGTAGAGAAGATAGATTGTTGTGTCAAGAACTGCATGATTTATTGGAAGGATGATTTGAATCTGGATAAGTGCAAGTTTTGTGACCATCCACGGTTCAAACCCGCGAAGAAGGGACAAACTAAACGGCGCAAGTCCAACTTAGTTCCGTATAAGAGGATGTTTTATTTTCCTCTAACGCCCCGCCTGCAGAGGTTGTACGCATCTAAAACAACGGCAAATGATATGCGGTGGCATGCAGAACATATGGTAGAGGATGGTGTCATGCACCACCCGTCAGATTCTGAGGCTTGGAGGCACTTCGATCAAACTCATCCAGAGTTCGCAGCTGAAACTCGAAACGTAAGATTAGGTCTTTGTACAGACGGATTTCAACCTTTTGGAAGTTTCGGAAAACAATACTCTTCATGGCCGGTGATTGTCACACCATACAATTTACCTCCCTGGATGTGCATGAAAGAGCAGTATATGTTTCTCAGCGTTCTCGTCCCGGGGCCACAAAACCCCAAAGATAAGTTAGACGTTTTTCTACAACCATTGATTGAGGAGCTCAAGCAGTTGTGGTCCGACGGTGCTGTCTCGTACGATGTATCTAAAAAAAAGAACTTTCAGATGCGAGCGGCCCTTATGTGGACCATCAGCGACTTTCCTGCATACTCGATGTTGTCTGGTTGGAGCACGTCCGGTCGAATGGCTTGTCCGTATTGCATGGAGCGTTCAGACGCGTTTACCCTGAAAAAGAGCATGAAACCAATCATGGTTTGATAACCATCGTAAGTTTCTAGAATGTGATCATCGACTTCGTAAAGATAAAAAAACATTTTAGGAAAAATAGAAAGGTTGAAGCGCTACCGCCGCACGTGCGTTCTGGAACAGAGATTTTG
>BMAC01000344.1:752115-778642 GCA_014905375.1 Phtheirospermum japonicum
TTATCAAAAACATTCTTCTCAATGTGCATAACGTCTAGATTATGACGAATCAAGTTAGTGCTCCAGTAAGGCAAATCCCAAAAAATACTTCTTTTTCTCCATCCACTACTCTTCGCTATTAGTCCGTTCACATGTTCTGCATTTTCATCGGTTACCTTCAGAAGTCCTAGCCGTTCAATTTCGGCCAAAATCTCTGTTCCAGAACGCACGTGCGGCGGTAGCGCTTCAACCTTTCTATTTTTCCTAAAATGTTTTTTATCTTTACGAAGTCGATGATCACATTCTAGAAACTTACGATGGTTATCAAACCATGATTGTTTCATGCTCTTTTTCAGGGTAAACGCGTCTGAACGCTCCATGCAATACGGACAAGCCATTCGACCGGACGTGCTCCAACCAGACAACATCGAGTATGCAGGAAAGTCGCTGATGGTCCACATAAGGGCCGCTCGCATCTGAAAGTTCTGTTTTTTAGATACATCGTACGAGAACTACAAATAGTAAGTAAAATGGGCGGAAAAATTTTGAAAAATATTTTTAGAAACACTAGCCTTTTAAACCTAAATTAAATCCTAATTACAAATTATACCCCAAATTATTATATAATTTTAAGTTATACCCTAAATAAAACCCTAATTTCAAATTAAACTTAAATTAAAACATAATTGAAGAATAATTATATAATTAAACCTAAACTAAACCCTAATTTCATAATTAATTCTTAATTAGCCCATATTTCAACCCTAATCCCTAAACAAACACTAAACCCTAACATTTAAAAATAACTATATAATAATTAATAAATAATAATTATATAAAAAATATAACTAATATAAATATACAAAAAAATATACAAAAATATAAATTAAAATTGAAAAAAAAATTACCTGGAGGCAGGCGACGAGCGGCAGCTTGGGCTGGCCGGCTGCGACGGTGGTGGTGGCAGACGGGCTCGGCTCGGCTCGGCTGCGGCGGTGGAGGCAGGCGGCCGCGGTGGCGAGTTGGGCTGGGCGGTGCAGCGGAGGTGGGCTGGGCGGCAGCGGCGCGGCGGCGGGCTAGGCTTGGCTGCGGCGTTCGCGTCGGTTGGAGGCAGGCGGTGGTGGTGGCAGGCGGGCTGGGCTTCGGAATAGAACGGCGGCGGCGAGCGGAGCGGCGGCGGCGGCGGCGATGCGGCGGGGGAGAGAAGGAGAAAAAAGAGAGAGAAAGAAAGAGAGAAAGTGAGGTGGGGAGGGAGGAGGCCCGTTTTTTAGGTCATAGTCCTGACGGCCATGCCCGTCAGGATTACACTTAAACGCTGACGGTCTTACCCGTCAGCATATATTGTTTTATTTTCTTTTTAATTAAAACTTCGCGCTGACGGCCATGGCCGTCATCATATTTTTTTTGGTTTTTTTTTAAATAAAAAATTCATCCTGACGGGTCTGCCCGTCAGGATAGTTACGCGGGATAAATTCCCGCCTCATCCCTGAGGGCATGCTGACGGGGCTTTATACTGGCGGCCACGACCGCCAGGAAATCCGCCAGCATACCCGTCAGCATTTCTGGCGGCTTTTTGACCGCCAGAAAATCCGCCAGTAATGCCGGATTTTTTTGTAGTGTACAAAAATATTCTGTGTGTGTGTGTGTAAGAAATCTGAAAAGTAGAATATAAATATAAAATATATAATATATAAATAAATCTAAATATTAGTTTATAAATATGCAAAATCCGAAAAAGTTACTAATATTATAAATTATAAGTATTTATTTAATAAATAGAAAAAAATAGAAAACAAACAAAAAAGTTGTTAATATTATAAATTTAAATATGAATTCATAGGTACAAAAGAAGTACCATTAAATTATAGAAGATTATTAACTAAATATAAAAAAAATACGAGAAATATAATATAATGAAAACAAAATTGGGAAAAAAATAAAATGAATAACAACAATATAAAATTTATAATTTGATTTCTAAAAATTATTTAATAATTTTGTTAACTAAAATAAAAGATAGTATGAGTACAACTAGAAAATTGATTGCAACGAAAAAAAAATTATAATCAGTAACAATAACTTGTCTTTTCTTCTATACTTTTATTTATTGACCAGACCAAGTGATATGAGGACAAACCTAATAGCGTCATTCTTTCAGTTTTCTATATGTGACCCGAGTAAAACTTGGATGACCCAAACTTTGACCCTAAACGTGTCACATACTTGACAGTGACACTTTACTTTTTGTCATTTTCCTAAAAAAAAATTAAAAATTATATTATGAATATAAGTGAAAGGTAATAACTTTATATAAATTATTTAATTAAAATTTGAAATCAAAATTATATGTGGGCAGATCAATAAAATAATTATATAATCGCATAATATAAAGAATTCAATACATTGTTTTAAAAATTATAACTAAATAATTATTTATGAACGTTTGTATATTAATAATTTGTGACTAATTACTATGAATTTAAGTATTTAACATTTCAAATCCACACATAAATGGTTTATTACTCTTGATTATATAATTACTTTCGTATAAACTGAAATCTATATATAAATTTTAATTTATTATCATGGTTCATCAACTGACTCGATGACTTGGTGGTTAATTATTCAGTGGCTATCTCGAGTCACTTACCGAACTGATAAAAAAAATAACTATAGTAAAGTAGAATACAATGACCCTCAATTAAAATTTTAATACGATGCCT
The DNA here is from genome assembly GCA_014905375.1 of Phtheirospermum japonicum. Classification (NCBI taxonomy): domain Eukaryota; kingdom Viridiplantae; phylum Streptophyta; class Magnoliopsida; order Lamiales; family Orobanchaceae; genus Phtheirospermum; species Phtheirospermum japonicum. The sequence goes on from BMAC01000344.1 coordinate 754,818, forward strand.
CATTTATTTGGTATTTCTTTTTTCATTTTTGCAGTATTTTTTATATTTTTATAATATTTATATATTTTTTTATTTTCAAGGTTTAGGAGATGATTTTTTATAATATAATATTAATTAATTATATTACTTTATGTTTTAAATATTTTAAGGTTTATTTTATGACTTCTTGATATTTGTTATTGTTTTGTTGTCAACTTTCACTAGATAAAAAATTATTTAAAATTAACTTTATATAATTATTTAATTTGCTTTATCACTATCGCCGATTTATTCTTTCAATGTCTTTAAAATAAATATTTAGAAATTAATGATAATTTTATTATATTTTTATCTAGTTTCAAAATAATTTCATATTTATATTATTATATTATATTATAATATTCATATTTATATTTTATCTCATTTTAGAAATTATCAAGAACCATTTATAATTAAAACATATATGTTATGTTTATTTAACTAAATTCATATTTTTCTGATTATTTATTATTTATAGCATTTTAAGTGTGTTTTTTTTAATTTTAGGATAAGTAAATAATTATTCATGATTTAAATTATTTTTAATTTATTCTATAAAATTATTTTTAAATAAGATTTATTTTATATTATTTAAACTATTACTATCTTCATATTTTTTTTAAAATTATTTGATAAGTATTTGTATATAAATATATTTCTTATATATATTTAAAGTATTTCATATTCTTTTATGATTTATTTTATTATTTTATAATTTTTCTTTGTTTTTTTATTATTAAATAATTATTTGGAAGTCTTAATATTTTAATTCAATTTTAAAACAGTTTAAATTTTATTTTATATTATTTATAAAATATATGATTTTGTGACTTTTTTAATTTTAATTTAATTAATATATATTTATAATCTAAATACAATTTTTTGTATTTATTTATTTTATTTTTTTTTTTCAAATTTATATTACAAGTATTATATTTTTATTGGTTAAAGATTTATTTAATAATTGTATAATTATGTTGATATAAATTATATTTAAAATAAACGTACAACAAAGTACGACTAAAGTACAACTAGATTATTCAGTTGTACTCAAACATATTGATATGATTGAGTTATGACATAATCTAATGATAAACTTTTGTGTACACGTTGACAAACAAGTACAACGCAAACCGATAATTAGAAAAGCCTAAACTTAGATACAAAGACTAAAAAAGGAGATGAACTCAATGATTTGTAACAAAAGTGACTGATATGATTGTTTCGCGACTAACTAAATGAGAGAGTTTGAAAGTATTGTCATGTGAGTTAAACTATAATTTGACGTATAATGTAGTATGCAAAAAGTTTCATTATAAATTATTTACCTTTAATTTGTTTTAGGGCGCGGATATAGGTACCCATTTATAAATGAGTTCACCCCAATAAGTAAAAATCAACAAACCCACAAAATATTACACCCCCAAACACATCATCTTCTCTAGCCCTTCACCACCACTCCAACTTTGCTATTATCATCGCCCGTCAGACCGTCGCCGCCACCGTCGAACAGGAAGAAGAAAAACCCTGATAGGTGGTGAAAGGTAAGTGATGGATTTGAGCGACAAAGGTTAAGAAACAAATGCAAAATAAGGGTGTTCGTCTCTGATTTCTCGAGCATATGTCATGTGTTTGAACTTTTTGATCGAACAATACAATGTTGTTCGAAAAAAAAAATATCGAACAAGCCTTAAAGGGGGCGTTCAGATCATTTTTCGAACATGTATTTTGTGTACGAATCAATTTTTCACAGTTGTATTTTGTGTTCGAATCGATTTTTTAAACATATATTTCGAAAGTTTGGTAACGACTTTTTTAAGGTTTTTTTTTTCTTTTTCTTTCTTCGATAGCACGACGTCGACAACGTATTTATATGTGCATGTTTTATTTATGTTTTTTAATAGACGGCGGCCATGACAGTGGCGGCGGTGAAGGACGACGGCTGGAGTGTTGGTGGAAAATTGAAGGAGATGAAGTATTTGGGGTGTAGGGTTTAAGGATAATATTGATATTTTTATGATAATATTATTTTTAGTAGGGTGAACTAATAAATAAAATGAGGTGTGTATATCCACACTCTTTGTTTTAAATTTGCTCGCATTGACCAAATCGTGACTTGAGTATTTTAAGTTATTATATTACATTAATGAATTAATAATATTACACTTATATCGACTGAATTTACACCATCCATTCCGTGCATCGCACGGGTTAAGTACTGATTTTTTATAAAAATGTAAAAGATTTTATTAATCACTCGAGTCCGAATGCAACAAAATACAAATACAAACAGCGGATTAACGTCCCAATAAACAATGTCAGACGAAAAATATGTTGCCTTAGAAAGTGCATGAGCAAACCAATTTGCTTACCTCCTAATAATAAACAAACGGCTCCGATTACAAATATTTGCTCAATCACCAATAACACATGTGATATTCAAGCACAATATAACCTTTTTTTTTTTCCTAACTCGTATTAAATTATACCGATAATAAGTTGTGTAGATGGGTGTGCATTCAATAATTTAATTTATCATCTCACAAAATTAACATATATGATCACATATAATTGATACATATTATCATAATTAATTGAAATTTTAAATCTTAAATCTAAAACTTTAAAACGTAAAAAATAAACCTAAAATGAAAAATTAAACTCAAAAAATGAAATACTAAACCCTAAAATGGAAAACTGAACCCTGAAATTGTATATTAAATTTTAAACCTTAAGATTTTATAGTATATTATCACATATAACTAACACATATCATCACATATAACAAGTAGAATGATAGATAATTGTTGGAACCCTCAAACAAAAAACTAAATAAAAAATTAAAAACAAAACCTTAAAATAAAAAATTAAACCCTAAAAATGAAAAACTAAATCATAAAATATAAAAATGAACTCTAAAATTAAAAAGTAAACCATAAACTCTAAATTGTTTTCACATATCATCACATATAACTATTATATATTATCACGTAATACTGTCGTATAACATCACGTATAATTGAATGATAATAAATTCTTTTATAGGGTGCACCTTTCAATTGTGTGCATCCAATAAATTACCTAATAAATTCACTTGTAGATATCAGGTATAAACATGTAACGGTCATAACTAACTTTTGGAAAACAAGAGAGCTTCCATTCCACCCATTTACCCAAAGAATAAGCCCGCGAAAATTAAGCTCTTCCCATTAAAAAAAGAAAACAAAGGTTGAACACAAAACTGTCCACAAAAATGTCCCAACGGTTTCCAATCCTCCAAAAATTACACCATCTCCAACCCCTATATAAACTCATTATCACCCTGACTACAAAACATAAAAAGAAAAAATAAGAGTGCATTTGCATAATAAAAGCAGCCTTTTTTGTTTTCCAGCATCGTCCATCTGCCCAGCCTCTCGTTTCTCGCGTCCCAAACCAATCCGCGAGTTAATCATGGGAGGCTGCGCGAGCAAACCCAGGGACTTGGACATCTCCGAGAAGGCGGCCCCCGCCCCTGTCGAGGCCCCAGCTGTCGCTGAGGAGACACCGGCCGTTGTTGAGAAGGCCGAGGCAGAGACCGCTTCAGAAGTAAGATTTTCACCTAATTATTTTTTTAAAAAAAAATCGAGATATTTTTCAAAATATTAATTACCACGTCGATATTTAATTCTATTTTACAAATTACATCCTCTCAACAACACTAATATTTTGATGATTATTTCAGGAGAAAAAAGAAGAGGTAGCCGAGACAAAGAAAGAAGAGCCATTGGTAGATTTATCCGAACCGGCTCCAGTTAAGGCTGAGGAAGCCAAAGAAGAAGCCGTTTTAGCTGAGACCAAGCCGGCTGAGTCTGAAGCCAAGCTTGTTGAGGAGGCCAAGGAGGAAAAGAAGGAGGTGGCTTAAACCAATCTCCGAGGACAAATAAGGATGCACCAGTTTTTTAACATCATAATAATTTGTTAGGTTTTATTTTTTGTATTTTTCCATTATTCATAATAAGTGGTTATTTTTATAATTCATTCAAGGATCGAAGAAATAAATTCTGCCATTTACCACAATGACTATACTTATTCTGCAAAATAGCTGAATTCTTGTATTTTATAGTAGTCATTTAATTATCTTGAAAATCAAACGAATCAACTCAAAATTTCGCTAAATTTATTTAGAGCCTGATATTTGAAGCGCACTTTGTTGACGTGTACATAACATCGTCTTTCCATATACTTTTAAACAGCAACAGAAACATATACCACAAATATGTTAAAAAAAAAGAAAAGCATTATCATCAATTATCTTCAATGGATCCCGGGGATCGCCCCCTCGCCCTTAGATTTCCCTTCAACTTCAACTTCATCGTCATCGTCTTTAACAGCTCGTATGATCAGCAAAGCCAACAAAGGATAACTTACCGTCATGAGTGCCCAATTAGTTATCAGCTCGTTTAAAAACGGCACCTCGTGCGTGTCGATTTGCCAAGCAACGGCCGCCCCTGCACTCTGCACCCCCTTGTAGAATCCAGTGTACCTAATGCACACGAACCCCGACAACAATTAGACCAACTATACAAACATTGACATAGCACAAGGCTTATCAAGTATAAGAATATAATTACAAAATTACCCCTAAGGTTTAGCCTAATAACAAAGGAACCCAATTTTCTTTCAAATCACTTCACATATGGAACTTATTAGAGCTACCAAATTGGCCGGGCCAGTTCTGGCCCACCGGGCCAAATCAAAAAATGGGACCGGTTTGTTCATGTCCCTCCGGGTCCAGAAAATTTCGGCCCGGCCCGGCCCGGCCAGCATAATCATTCCATAGTACAAAAGTAAAGCTCACCTGCTAAGAATCTCGGCATCATCAGCTAACGCTCCAATAACCCAATACACCAAACTCTGAAACATGGCATCGAGCAGCCCATAACTAAAGTACAACACAAACGGGCCGGCAAAATCCGAGCCGTCCTTGAAATCCAACCTCCTGCTCGGCAAATCACGACGCGAGTAACCGAGCTGATTCACGAGCCCTCCGCCCCAAATAACCGTCCCGAGAATGGCAACGATACCCACGCCAAACAAACCCCTAGCCCTCCTACTCTTGAAACTAAAATCCATCGCAAAACCAATACACACCGACCCGATCATCTGCGCGGCCCAATAGAATATATTATTCAAACCTCGGGTCCGAAGATTAAACAACACCCCGTTCACATTTGTAAACTGGTAACTGTAGAAAAAATTACTCGCCCACGAGGCCGGCACCATAAGCAACATCTTCCAATCAAGAAACAGCTTTAGGATCTCACGGGCCTCGGCCCGAACGCTCGAGTACTTGATATTCGTGCAACGGGACCCGTCGTCGCGGATAACCCGACTCGGGTGCAAAATGGATAAAGAAAGCACAGTCCCAATAGACATAAACACCATGAAACCGATATATGTGCCATCATTCACGGAAAGAGCCTCTTTTCTATGAAAATTCAATATAAATGGAATTAAACCACCAATCACACCACCCATGTTGAAAATACTCCAGAATAGAGAAATGTAAATACCCTTTTTGTTGTGAGGCGGGTAAGAAGTCATAATTGCCCCTTGGGAGGCCCAGAGGAGGCCGGCTCCGGCGCCGAGGAACGCGCCGGCGGCGACGGCGAAGGCCTGGTGGTGGTAGTGGTTGTAGTACAGGAACGAGCCGGCGTAGAGGACGTAGGTTGAGCAGCCGCAGAGCAAGGTGAGCTGGGGGCCGAGGATGTTGTAAATGCCGCCGCCTAGGATGCCGAAGACGGCGAAGGCGGTGTAGAGGGCGGTGTTGGCGTTGTTCGCGGCGGTGGGGTCGACCTGGCCGCCGCCGCCCATGCCGGAGAGGGCGTTGAACATCCCCGGGCAGCAGAAACAGACCAGTCCGATGAGGATGACTTGGACTAGTGGGGAATTGTAGCGGAGAACGGAGGGCTTTTTGGGGATTTCGGGTGGCGTTTGTGGTGATTCATCATCTTGAAGAAAACCCATTTGATGTTTTGTCCAACTGGGAACGAAACTCGAGGAAATGGCCGTTTTTAAACTGGATTGGATTTGGAAGAAGAGAACTGTTGAGATTTTAATTTTAATTTTTTTATTATTATTTTATCTTCGTAATCTTTGTGAGATTATTTCGAATCTTCTTTTTTTTTTCAAATATTATAATATCCACTTGTTATTATAGTTTTTTCGCTCACCACACTTTAATATATTTTTTTTAACAAATCATTCAATTATTAATCATTATTAAGTAAATCTTTGTATATTCACTATTCTCATACTCACTGTAATTATCAATAATATCCAATTATTTTACTTATGTTTTTTAAATTATAAACCAATTATAATTCATTCACCTGGAAAACTTTCATTCTACTTTCATGAAAAAAGAAATTACTATTCTCTCTTGATTCCCGAATTTCCAAAATGATACGATCCTATTCCTAATTTTGTAGATTGGAGATGAAAATAAGATTTTTTATTTATTTTTAATTTCTATGTTTTTTTAAGAATGAAACCAAGATTTGGGAAATGCATTTCACAAGTATGTAATCGTGGAAGTCTGATCTAATCTGATCTGTGGGGAAGGTACAACACATGGGTTGGAGTTTGATTCCTACATCACAATATGTTGGCCTTTAATGTTTGTGGGGTAGTTTTGCCTGGTAAAGAACAAACTATTACGAAAAATACAATTAACAATACTAACATGTCATGCGGCGAGGTCAAGTAACAAGTCTTTCAAATTGCCAAAGCGGCGAAACGTATTTTATTTTTTATAATATTTTAATTATTTTAGATTATTAAGTATATAAAACAATACAATTTTGTGAAGACTTTTTGCAATATTTTCTAATTCTCAATAAAAATAGTGTTTAAAGTATTTAAAATAAAGATATTATTTAATACTATTAATTTGGTAATACTCTTGCATGATTGGATTCAAATTAATATACAGATAGCTGAATTTAAAGAGAAAAGAAATGAAATGAAATAGAATACAAATATATTTAAAACACAACAATTATACATGTTACATAAATAAATGAGGTGGTCAACTTTAATTTAACTGTCGTTTCCAAAATTTTCAAGCCTCGCAGAAGATGAGCCGCTTCGGTGAAATCTCAAACCTAGGTGGGCATTTTAAAACACCGATACTTAACGTTAAACTTTTTGTAACAAGTTCAACAAGTGGTTTAGAAATTTATGCTGGAATATTGGAAACAATTTTGAAAATATTCTTATAGATCACAGGTACTTTATGTTTAGGGAGTGGAATTTATTTATTTATTTTTATTTTTGAGGAAAATGAGTGGAATATTGACAAGCTACTTAACGTATGCATTTAAAGTGCATGGAAGATATTTTGAAGTCTCATTTTTCACAATTCCCTGCCTGACAAGTTTAGGAATTAGGTTGTTATTGTAGAAGTTTTAAATATCGGGTAGGACTAGCATGATTCAACTATTTGTTACTTTTTCTTATGTACACACTCACTCATATAGAAACGATGCACACACTTCAATCAAGTTGACCTTGCACATTTATTGCTTAGAAAATTTATTAGCCGGACACTAGCGGGCTAATACTATATTCGGACATTAACTAAGACCAACTTAACGAGATTTTTTTTAGGTGTTGCGTAAGCAGTAAAGACTGATTCTTTTTCTTTTTTTTGGGATTTTTGTCTGGTAACACTCCCAAAATATCATTCCATCGATTCTTAAGTCAACAAGAACAGCTGCACAGACAACTGCAATTCAAGCACCAAAAAAAATGGAGCTTTTAACTTTTGTGACTAGAGATGGACGTTCAAGCCCATGGCCTCTGATGATCGATTCGATCGAAATATTTAGGAATTAAAAAAACAAAAAACAGTGTGTGTGTGTGTATATATATATATAAAGAAAAAAAACAAGTATTAATACTTGATTATTAATAGTTAGATAGGGTATTGAATAGTACAATCTGGTCGGCCACCTGATTCATCTAAAGAATTACCCACAAAATAGAGAAGTGACCATATTTAGCCATGTTCCCCAAAAATTAGGGGAACAAATCCCAACATATTTGCAAGTGAAAACACAAAACATGTCACAGAATTAGTATCGGGTCAACTCGCAAACATTTTAGAACAATTCCGAAAAGAAAAAAAAATTTGTCCGAGATGATTGGCTTAGCAAATCCACATAGAAATTTATTAAGACAACACCATCACTTTTCCGAGGACAGTGATTCAGATAGAAAATTGCCAAATATTTTCTACAATTTAGAATCTCCTCAAAAGGGTCCAAGTGCTCGCCAGAAACAATGAAACACAAATACACGAAGAATACGCTAGCACGAGTCTTACTTTCCTTATCTGCAGTCGTCAGTTCGTTATGCTTTCTCTGTCTCTCGAGGAAACAAACTATAAGGGGTGTACAAAACCCTCACAAGTTAAATAGCACCGCAAAAATAAATGAGGTTTTTAATCACCTTTGCTATTCTTCTCTGTTTTTATTTCTGATCCTTCTTCGGGCTTTGCAGAGAGAAAACGGGTTCGCCCAGATGATCTTCGTCAGCGTGCTCAGTGGTCGAGGATGTCTTTTCACCAGAATCCCAAGTCGGGGCATCAATTCTAAAATGATCTGCTTGAGAGCTCTCGGACGGGCCATTGCCAGGGTTTTTGCCAAGCATGTTCTTATATATAGCGAGGGCTTGGACCATCATATTAGCAGGGTTCGAAGCACTGGAGGGGAGCAACACTGTCGTTCCCTATTTAAAAAAAAAAAAGAATTGTTTGGAATTATTGCATTGTAACAGCGACTATAAAAACATTAGAGAAACAGTTCTATGATTTTACCTCCTTTGCAATCATACCAAAGGCATTAATATATTGCTCAGCTATTCTTAAACTTGCTGCCTGCGTCAAATATGTAACAAGTAGCTTCATTACAGTCTGGATATTATATATTTTCTGATATGTTTAATAATTAAACCCCACAAACTCCGAATTAACAGAAAATCCTTAATCCCTTTTCTTCTTTTTTTTCTTTTCCTCTTAGTAGAATAGGGAGACATCTTAAAATTTAGAAATTCAAATAAATCCAAAATTAGAGAAAAAGAAACTCAATAACTGCTTAACAAATGCGAAGTCTGAAAAGTTGTTTAGTTAAATCTTTCTGATGAAGAGATGAAGAACTTCACCTCTACACCTCCATTTTCTTGGAGTGCTTTTGAAACCATAGCAATTCCTTTTGCAGTCGCTTGTGCTCTAGCAAGGATGGCTTCTGCTTCTCCTGTTATACCAGATATTTCAAGAAAAAAGCACGATTAATATATCCAAATATTCGATGTAAAAATCAAAACAGGAAGAGGGGGGAAAAAGAAAGAAAGAAGATAATTTCCTAAATTAACTAATCATGGATAAATTTAGTGTTTACACAACCAATCCTAGGTTTGGCTTATTTTCTCGATTCAACTTTTGGGAGATCAATTGACAATTCAAAATGTGTCCCCATTTCCTTTCCTCTTTCGTCTTTTCCTTCAAAATCCAGCAATCGACCATTCAAAACCATGCGACTAACAATCAACGCAAACATGATTGACTAACCTAGAGCCCTGTTGACTTGGTCTTGCTTTGAGGCTTCTGATGCAAGGATCACTGAGCTCTTCTTTCCATCAGCGATGTTAATATGTGCCTGCCTTTCTCCTGCATATAACCACCCGTTAATCTTGTAAAAAGAAATGAAGCAAGAGTATGCACTTTTTTATAATTTTCTTAGATTGATTCTATGAAATGTATTCATTCCATTCCTAACCAAAATAGAAAAAAAGACATACTAATTGATGGTAAAATAATTGAAAGTAAATGAATCACCATAGTATTGTCCAGGAGGTATAGAAAATTGATGCATAATAGGATAAAACATAAACACCCAGTTTATTCTCAAATCCTCTCTATCTATTGCAGACTTGCAGTATTGCTTACTTATAAACTTAACATGCAGCACTTAACATAAAGCACTCATGGAACATTAACACTTTCTAAAAGAATTTCATTTAAAATTCAAAAGGCGATGTCTCAAAAAACTTTCCATACAAGATTTGTCCCAGCCATGGTGGTGACGGCAAGCACACCACTTCTCTCTTCATTCTAAAGTGATACTGTCCATTTTCTTTATTGAATAAATCACATTTGTTTTTCCCCAAAAAACATCAATATTCATTTTCATCCTCCACACAATTCCAATCCCATCACCAGAATGCCTTAAATTACTTGCTCAAAATAACTGAAAATAACATTATTATAAAAAAAATAAAAATTTTAAAAGAAATGGCTCTAGCTTCCCAAGGCCATGACAATTCTAAACTAACTATTGCAGAGAGCAGGAGACAAACTATTTACCTTCAGATTCCAAAACTTGAGCCCTCTTTTTGCGCTCTGCTTCAGCCTGCATCTCCATGGCAGCCCTCACTCCTCTCGGTGGAGATATATCCCCTAATTTAGTGAAGAAAATTTTAGAATAATATGATGCAGCAGAAAGTCCCGAGAGATTTGTACCAAACTTACAAACTATTAACTCTGACAAAAGTTACCCACTTATTTCATATCGAAGACATTGTAAGCCCCAGTCTTTTGCTGCTTCATTGATGGAAATCTGCACCGAAGTAAAACAAGAGGGACATTGCTGCTTCAATATCACCTATAGATATACATATATACATATATATACATATATATATATATATATATATATATATATATGTATGTATGTGTGCGCGTGTGTGTGCATATGCTTTATTTTAGTACCCCCGATTTTTAATTCATAAAAATGAATAAAAATTTCACGAGTTATGTTGTTAACCTAATTTGTATCTAAAATGGTCGTTTGGCCAGGTCCATTATCGTTTCACCATCAGAGAAGAAAATTCCAAAAACTGTCCGAAGAACGTGAGCATTGGAGGAGCATGTGAAAAACAAGGAATCAAGAGATTTGTATGTATCTTTGTGTTAATGATAAAGTGTTTAAGTGTCCGACACTTCCAAGGACGTGGCAATACCATGTCTTGTTTTTTATTGCATAATTCAGAAGAACTTCAGATATAATAAAATTCCAGCAATGGTTCGCTTAGAAACTGCAGATCAACATAATGTGCATAATTAAAATACTCACCACTATCTTTTCATTGAGAGTGTCCCTTTCCTCAAAAGTCTTGTCAAGTGTGATCTTACCAAGCTCACTTCGCATAGTAGTCTGTGCAAGCTGAATCACAGCATACAATGGGTTCTCAACTCCATATGATGCCAACTTCGGGTCCACTATCTGCAGATAGTTGCAAAAACAAGATTATCAATATTTGAAGAAGTTCATTCGTAGATATTCATGCACATGTCAAAACACACTGTACAACGAAATTTCGCTACGCGCCTTAACATAGAGGACCCCATCGATTAAAATGCTGACATTGTCCTTCGTAATAGCAGACTGGTCAGGAATTGGAATAGCCTCTTCTTTCAGTGAGTGCACATAAGCAATTCTGTCAACCAACGGAATCAATAAGTGGATTCCAGGAGTCAAGGTCTTCCTGTACTTTCCGAATCGCTCAACAACAAAAGCCTTTTTCTCTGGCACAATTCGGACTCCCCAATTTATTGGTGGCGCAGTGTCGTACCTTCCCAATAATCAAATCAATTTTATCAGATTACTGATAATACAAACAGGTTTTTGCATTGTCAATGCATTGGTTAGGGATTTAGTTACTGCTTAAACTTTACCCTCGTTTCAAGTTATATTCATTCTTCATTTTTTTATTAACCCTTCCTTACTTAGTAACATCCATATGCCTTTGACATTTTTCAGCTCATTTCTACAAGTTTTAGCATTCTAACGAAATGTAAACATCATCAGACATCCAGAGTGTAAATTACCATCAGCAATCAACCAAAACACAAAAGTATCTATTAATAATTTGCCAAGCGAGATACACAGAAAAAACTAACATAAATCCATAAGAATTCGAAAAATGCACGCAAGTAATACCTAGTGCTGGGGTCACGCAATTGGCGTATGTGACGGACGGTGGAGAAGTACGGGGAAGGTAGCTGAGATAGCGAGCTGCTAGCGGTCGGTCTATTGAGCAGCGGCGGCGGCGCGGTAGAGATTGAGCGGGCGGAGATGGCGGATTGAGCGGCGAGGAGATTTTTGGCGGCCCGAAGCTTGCTCAGAGAATTGGATTTGGCGAATATCATTTTCTCTTCCGATGATTTTTTTCCACCAAATTTTTAGAAATTAGGGTGGTTTTCGTAGAACTCAGTAGAAGACAAGATATTGCGGAAATAATGAAATAAATATTTGGCAAAGCCTTTAGTTAAACCCACCCTTTTTCATTTTTTCTTTCTTTTTCCCCACAACATTTTGTTTTGAAAAAAATTAAACTTGAGCATAATTCACCCATTCTAATCATTTTCATTTTAACAGAGATTAAAAAAAATAGTTATCATCATTAAAACTTTAAATTTTATCTATATTTTATACTTATATTTTTGTTTAACACTAATGATTAATATCAAATTACATCAAATAGGAACACATAGAAAAATACATGAAACAAATATGGAAAATGTGTTATAATTTAAAATTAAAAAATATATTATAAATATAGGATGGATGGAGTATATATAGAAAGATTAACGCTAAGTTTTATTAATTATATAAATTTGTTTGAGTATCTTGTTGAATTATGTGTTTTTATAAAAATTTTGATAAGTAATTGATAGTTTATAGCAACTTGGTTTTGTAAAACTATATATATATATATATATATATATATATATATAGAGGATTGGGTTCAAATGAGAACCCCGTCATTATATGTRAACCTAGGGACTAATCCTGGCCTTAGATCTAATATTGCACAGTGCAATTATATGTCCAGGTTCATTGTGCTTTTTACACAGTATTGTAGTGCTAAAATCAGTCCAGTTTTTTTCATTCAAAACGAATAAAATTTGAAAAAGTTATGGTTTGTTGAAGATTTGAGTTTCATTTCAAATTTTTGAATTTGCAGTTTATAGACGAAATCTGCGATGCTTTTTTTTTCTTAATTTATTGTGCTTTCTAAAGAACAATGTAGTGCTCTTTGTAAACATTGATATGTCCAAAATACCATTTTTAATTAATTAATGCATTTTTTTACATTATTACCATGCTGACATTTCATAATCTCAACCATCAATATTATCCGATCTAATGGTTAAGATGAGTCCCTAGGTTCACATATAATAACGGGTCCTCATTTGAACCCAACCCTATATATATATATATATATATATCAACACATATTATTGTTATTTATTTCTTCACTAGTAATATAAATTCATAATATAGTGAGTAATTAAATAACATTTAAAACAAAATTATTATTATTTAAAAAGTGATTTACATAAAAATTTGTTGAATCGCTAATTTTTAAATATATTAAATTAAAATTAAATAATAATAATAATCATTATTTACTAAAAAAAAATATTGTAACCAATTTTTGTATGTAAAATAATAATAAATATAACCTTTTTTTTTGACAATTTGAGAATAAAATTAACATTTTAACTCAACTCCCAATCCGCTCTTCTCAGCTCATTAATTCATCGAGCTTTTTCGAAATTATCATTTTGAAACCAAAATTTTTATTTTAACCTCCAATTATCAAATAACACAATTAGAGAATTTGATTAGTGTTCTTAAAAATAAAATTGTGATGAAGTAAACTTGAAAGTTTATTTACATTTTCTCACAAACTCTACGATTCATTTATTCAAATATTTTTAACACATAATTTATTTTTTTATATCAAATTAATTTTAATTATTTTATTTTACTTCTCTATTTTAACTCAACTTCCATTATTACATCGATAATTATAGATAACTCTCAAGATTCATCATTTTCTTATAAAACAAAAATATCAATATATTTAGAATGAGAAAATTTTCCGAATCAAAAAATATATACAACGAGAATTCTATGAATCATAAGTGCGTCATGCCATGATGTGATTGACTGAGCAAGTTGAAGGCTATTGTACTAGGTCCAACTAGGGGTGGGTCGGTAACTGATACCGTACCGAACATATACCTAAAATTTCATACCGATACCTACCGAATATGTTGGTATACCAAACGTCTGCATACCGAATTTTCGGTAAATTACACGGCACGTACCGTATCGTACCGAAAATACCGGTATGCCAAATTCATGAACGGTATAGGTATTATACCGTTTCATACCGAATGAAACAAAAACAAATTAAAAAAACTTTATATCGAATACCGATATTTTTCGGTATGTAGGTATATATATACCGAAATATCAATATTTTTTTGGTATTTCGGTATATACCGAATTACCGATTTTTTTTATTCGCATACCGATATTGTACCGTAATATTTCGGTATTGATACCGTACTGAATATCACGGTATACCAAAAATACGGTATTTTTTGTTTTTTTTTCGGTACGGTAAATACAGTATTTCGGTATTTTTTTTCCCACCCCTAGGTCCAACCACGTTGACAATTAGTGGCAAACAAAATATCTTCACAAACTACCCAGCAATTTACACCGAGCCACATCGTACGATGGCACCTTGTTTGGCGCCATAAGTGACGTCATAGTCTTCCCCTATTACATACAATCACAATTTTTTGTTGACAAATATTAGTGATATATAATAATCTAAATATAAAATCAACATAACTACTACCTATCCTTGTGACTAGTGATATGTTCTATTTCACACAAATACACATCTTCGAAATTAGAAAATTGAGACTGAGAATGAATAACCCACCTCAGATGACACAAACCCAAATACACTTCCATTTGATTGATTGAACTAGTGACGCTGACACATATACTTAAACATTAAACTACCACCTCAAATATGCATGAAGCAACTACAATGCAGGTGTTTGCTGTTGTTAAAGTGGATTTAATCATTATAATGATGCAGCGGACATTCGTTGTAACAAACTGTATAGACTCGATTTACGTGCCGTGCAGATAATCGTAGTATTTTGAATTTCTCAAATCCAATTATTGGTGTGAGAAATAATGCTTTTAAGTTGAACGGTTGCTTGAGTGCATTATTGTTTATTCCACATTGAATATTAATCAATGTGGAAGGGAGTTTAAAAATGATTACATTTCATTAGTGGACATCAAGTGGACCAGCGGGTATTGTGAACTTTGTGTGAACAAAACTCACGCGGGCTCTTGGACTTGGGTTCGCCCGTCCGCCTTCGGCGAAGCTAAAGGCGGAGTCGAGTCCGGACCCGGACATTAGACCTTGGTCCTTGGGCCTGGGTCTTGGGCAATTGGTCCGAATTGGCTGGTCCGATTGAGGTGGTCCGTATGGGTGTCCTGGCTAATTTTTTAGCCACACGCGTTATGGGCCCCTGAACTATCTGCGTACATTTTCAAACGCACACTGCTGACCGTTCCGGTACGTTTCCAAACGTACAAAAACGTCATGCAATTGCATGTACACACACTACCTGTCCAGGTTCATGCTGCCATTTGAACGCCATAATGATGCTTTATGGACGTCTTTACAACCCTCTGGTGGAAACCTCTATATAAGGGTGGGCTATCAATACTTCAGAAAACGCCTGAAAAAACCAAAGAACACACACAAAACATCATATTGTTTCTGCATTCTTTCTTTACTTAGTTCAGTCTAGTTTCTTCGAGTTCGCCGGAACTCTGATATTTATGGTGTTGTAATACCAGAGACGATGTCATTTTATCTTTGGGGACGAATTGTCAAAACCGAATGGCACTAACGGGGCAATTTCGTCTTGCTACTCGACTCGACTTATTTATAATATTTTCAGTTCTTTTTTCCAGTTTTTAGTGATATATTAACGGTCCCTGTTTGTGCTCGATATATTTTTAACATTTTCAAACACTCCCTTGCTATTTCGATTTTAAAACCCGTGAAACCAGTTGGCAGGAATTACGTGGTTAAGCTAATTTGTGTGTAAAACGGGTTATCTGGCCAGGCCCATTCTTGTCTGGCCCAAAGAGAAGAAAAGCCAAGAAGTTCTTAACCAAAAAGAACCTACGAAAGCCTTATTCACCATATTTCACTAACTCATGAAGCCCACCTTGAAATGCAGAATTAGTCCTACATATATGTAGGTATGTTGCAATATTAGTTGTGTAACTTTTAAAGTTGTAATTTTAATATTATTCTTTTTCACAAATTTGGTCCCATAAGTATTTTATTCGTGAAATTCTGGTCCTAGAAAACTATTTTAGTATTTTATTTATTCTAAAAACGCCCTTGATAGCCAATTACAGCACAAATGTTATTGTTGTTGAGGGACACAATTGTTAAGGACTAGCTAGAATTGCAACTTCAAAAGTTACACGAATAATATTGCAACACCATAGTGTCTTTAAGTCCCAAGATTTTGAACAATGGGTGAAGTATGTGCTGTAAGAAATTTTCAGTTAATTAAATTATATGTGAGTTTCAGGATCTTGAACTTCATGATTTTCACAATTAATTATAAATTAATAAATAACTATGACTAACCGTGAGCAGTCATGTCCTTCCCTTCTGAATTGTCCGGTCTGATTATTGAATATATCTGATTTCTCTCTCCTTTCGTCCTTAATTCCAGTCTATGATATTCATGAATTGATAGGTAATAAAAGAAAAAACTGAAAGACTTCAATATCATTTCATTCTTCTTGAGCAATTATAACAGAACAGTTAAACCACACGATCTATCAACGTGTGCGTAATTGGTGAAAAACCAATTCTTTATCTATAAAATTTATTAATTATATATACCATTAATTAGATATTAAAACTAATTAATTAATATCTAATTATATATATATGGCACAGACCACGTATATCTAACATGTGCGACCAATACCATGTTAATCTTTATTGCATAATTCCAGAAAACTATAATGCTGTAGAAAAAAATTCAGATAAATCACTATTTTTATTTGATTAGTTCGAAATTGCAACACCCATATGGAAATCCAAATCCCGCATAAACACCTTGGATATGACCTTGGCAAATTATATACTTCGTCCGTCCTGTTCTATTTGTCGCAATTTGAAAAATTTGATGTCATGTTCTGTCTGTTATATTTACATTTTCAAGAGATAATTATTGTTACTGTTTACTTTTTCAATAAAAAAGTAAAGATTATTTTACTGTTTTTACCCTATTTTTATTATTTCACACTTATAATTATTTTAAATAAAAAGATATTATGATTATTTAATACTTATAACATTAATCATCTCTCTTATTCTCCGTGAAATTATCAACACGGAAGGAGTACAGGAAATTAATATACCCGCACACCCACAAAGATTTTCAAGAATATTCTATTCTTTTTCTTAAATTAAAAACATATAACGTGCAAAAAACTACTAGTACAAATGAAATAATGACATTTATCTGCCCATCCAAGTCACAATCTTATGGGCTCCAAATAATTGAACGGATTTATTCTTGTGTGTTCCGTTGCATGTGGAACAAACACTATATGACCACGCAAACAAAACCTCCCATTTCTGGTGAAAAACCTGGCCCCACTAGAATGGAGCACAAGAGTACCCACTACATAAGCCAGTGGTGCTGCTGTATGGGAACAGCGAAACGGGTCGGTTTGTCGGCAACTCGGGCACGGGTCTCTCAAAATTCAAATACTCCACCACTTCTTCCATAGTGGGCCTCCCTTTGTTATCATTCAGTGTGCACATCAACCCAACTTCCAAGGCCCGGATCGCCTGATCCGGGTTCACAACCGGACCCATCCTCCTATCCACCAGCTTCGACTTCTCGCCAGTCTCGTGCATGGCCCACGCAAGATCCAACAACCCGAGCTCCCCCGGGTCAGACCTCCGGCCTCGCCCCGACACGACTTCCAATAACAAAACACCAAACTCGAAAATATCCACTTTTTGACCCACCAACGACTCGAACCGGGTCGAGTCGACCGATGACAGAACGAACCCGAAATCCCCTACAAGCGCCCTAAAGCTAATATCAAGAAAAACACTACTAGTCTTTACATTCTTGTGAGCCAAATCCTTGGAGTGGATATAGCTCAACGCCTCGGCCACGTCCTTAACCACCTTAAACCGCCGGGTCCACGGCAAAACCCCGAACCCGAACAACCACTTGTCGAGGCTCCCATTAGGCACGAAATCATAAACAACAATAGTCTCTTGACGGTCGAAGCACCACCCCCTAATCGAGACTATGTTCGGGTGCCGAATCTTGCCGGCCGCCTTAACCTCCTTAATCATCCTGCGCCTGTCAGGGGCCCGCGCCCCGTAAAACTGGCTGTTGAAACGCTTCACGGCCACATTACATCCGTTGACCAAAGTACCCTTATACGTTACGCTCCTCCCATCACTGCCCAAAATTTGCAATTCCGATAAGGCCCGTGTGGCGGAGGATATCTCGGCTAGATGGAACTTCCGGGCCCTTGTTGGCGGGCCTGGCCTCTGCTTTTCCTTTGGAACCACGGCGATATCGTATTCGGAATAATCGTTCCTTCGCTTTGGCTTGCGGTTGAAATACAGATTGATCATGGTTATAATCATGAGCACGACAACAGCTACGAAAATGTAGAAACTGCTCGGCGTTTTGCTAGAAACATTCTCATAGTCTTTATCGACTATAATTTTACCTTCACAGCTTTCTGATGAAGGGACCCGGAGAAAAGCCCGACTAACAGAAGTGAAATTCCAAGAACATATGCTGTGAATCTCCGTGTGGTTATCACCCGTCGAGCCTGAAAACCCAACAAACATGTATTCATTCAAATAAGGCGAAAGATCAAGATTACCCGAATAAGCACTTTTAGCAGGGAGTGATATTTCATCAGGGCCGAGATAAATTTCCAGGAACCTTCTGTTTCCGTCGTAAATTAGCCAGGCCCGATGAATCATGCCATCGTTGAGACGAAGCCCGAAATTCGAAGCATTAATCGCCACAGACGAAACTATGCTGCCGAGATTGATGCCGACGTGATTATCATTCGGGTCCCCGAATTCAGGGTTCATGCGAGTATCGAACTCGACGGCAACCACTTTGGACTCGTCCTCGCAGACGTCGTTCAGCATGGCAAGCCACGGGCCGGGCCTGCCGACGGTGAACTCGTCCGGGACGATGATGAAGCTTAGCCCGCCTGAAACGGGCCCGGGCGTGTTGGACGGGTTGTGGATTTGGAAGGAGAAGGTGGTGTTGAAAGAGGCGGGTGTTCGGGTATTCGGGTCGAACAGGCGGATCGGGGACGAGTAGATTGCTCGCCCAGCTGAATATTGGAGATTGTTTTCGGGGATTTGAAGGCAGCCCGTTTGGGATGAGATTGATGCGCTGCCTAAGAGTGTGATGTCTTGATTGGTGGTTGTTGGATTGTTCGGGCCGAAGTCGGTGAATGAGAGGTGCTTGGTGATGTTGATTTCGGGCCCGAGTGTGTTCTTTTGTTTGGCCGATATGACTGTGGTTGTGAGGATGATGAATATGATGAGATTGGTGAAGAGATTGAAGTAGAATCTGGGGGAAAACATTACTGATAATTGATATATGAGATGTAAATTGCTCAAGAGGATATTCACAACATTTTCGGAGGAAACACCTTTAATATTTGAAAAGTAAATTTCTGGGAGAAAAAGATTAGATAATAATGAAGAGGAAATCAGATGAAACAAAGAATGTGAGTGTGTGCGCCCTAAAAAGTGTCATCGTGAGAAGTAGAGTTTGGATGCTTGCGAAGCCGTGATGGAGTTGACGACCATGGCTAATAGTAATGGACAAGGGTGAAAGCAATCATGTTGAGTCAATTAGGTATCATTTTCATTTATTTGTTTTTCAATTTATATTGAAAACGATACTGCATTTAGTTAAGATCACAACTTTGATTCGATTTTGTACCCGCAGAATTGTTTCCAGGAAAACCAAAAAATAGAAAATTGAACTTCAATCCAATCCAATGTATAGTTTTGAGCGGATTATTATTGGGCTTTTTTTTATAGTAACCGAAATAACATTTTATACTACTCCAAACCAACCTCCTCAAGCAAAATAATTTAGACCGAATTTATAACATTAACTTTTTAATAATTTTTTCTCTTTATCAAATCAAAATCTCCAGACTAATGAAATATATCAAAATTCATCTACAATCTTGAGACCCAACCAAACCAAAGACTAATGAAATTAGAATAAAACTATAGTGTACAACAACATTCATTTAGGAGTTTTGTATTTGCTTAAACAGAAATAATATCATGAAAACCAAAATCCATCAAGACAAGAAAATATATCAATTGATTCCGGCATCAAAGAAAATTCAAGTAAAACACAAAATTGCAAATCCATCTTCAAATATGTCTATCAAGTCATCGGCAAATAAACTTAATAAAAAAGCGAGAATATCCGGCCCAAAAAAAGCAACAAAAGATAATCCTACGACGTTTAACTACTCATTCCTCCTCAGCAATGGCTCCCTTCTCGCTGACATAGATACCGTCGAGGAACTTCCTAATATCTTTGTTCTTCACATGGCATTTCTGTCGAAATTAATTAAAAAAAAAAGTCTCGGTGTAAGGGAATGTGCAAGGAAAAAAAATGTAAGTTCCAATTAGAAGTACAAAGGCGCAATTGAATTTCCTTTCTTTCTTTTATAAGCAGTGATAAAAAATTTATTATGAAAGCAGAATTTTGAAAGTGTGAATAAACATAAAATGAAAATGTTGATGTGATTGTGAGAAACATTTGTAATCAAGAATTGTGTATTTTCTGAAAAAAAAAGAAAAAAAAAAAGCAATTGAGTGCCAAGATGAACCAAAATGAAAAGATTCTGGTTGTGTGCGAGTATACATATCCAATATATTAGTGTCTATAAAAATCATGGAAACAAAGGGCTCATCATTACCTGGTTTATCAAGGCACAGGATCGAGAAACAAGCTCAACGTCATTTCCATCCAAAATCAATTCATCCTTGACCTTCTCAGATCGCACAATCGAAACCCCTTCAAGCATATCAACCTTCCTCACCTAGCAAAAAAAAGTAATATTTTCACTTCTTGCCTGAATAAGACATACATTCAACTACAGCAACCTCATACACAGTCAACTACAGCAACCTCATACACAGTCAACTCAATGACCAAGAATGACAACACCTAATTTTCAAAGCAAATACACCAACCAAAATGCATTTGGATTAGCAAGGCACATAAACATATTCATCTGAAAAAATGTGGACAAGCTACTATTATCCAATAACCAAAACATATTCCACTCTTGTTAAACAAGGTATTCAAGCATTTTCAACACATCCTACAATAACTATACAAATTAAACTTGCTGTAATAGTAATAGACATTGCTATTCCTTCTGTAATCAGTGAAACCTAACTCTACAAAAAACACAGAATAGGCACAATAAAATCGTAACAATACAAATCCGTCGAGTTTTCACAGAACAAACCCTAGTGACAACTTATCAGAGCAATTAAAGGTCTAACCAATGAAAGAAATAATAACAAAATAATAAATCTTACAGCGAAATACACAAACTAAGGGTTGAATATACACATAAAAAAATCACGAAAAAGAGCTAGAATGTTCCCATACCTTCTTCTCGCCAAGGAAGTTACGTATCTCAATAGCCGTCCCGTTGTTAGTAATGGAAGCGTTGATCGGAAAGTGAGCGTACACGAAACGCATCTTGTAGCGGTAGCCCTTGGTGACGCCGTTGATCAGATTGTTGACGTGTCTCAGCGCCGTCCGGATGGCGGCGGTGGTTTTCCGGACGCCTGGACCGGCTGCCGAACCAGGCGTCGACCTTCAGCTTCCTCTGCCCGGTCTCCTCGTCAGTGATAAGCTGGAAATCGAGGTTCAAGTGCTTGAAATCACGGGAAAGCTTGCCCCTGGGACCTTCGACTTCGATCACTTTGGCCCTCACCCTGATCTTCACGCCCTCGGGGATATCCATGGTGTCGGAGGAGAGAATCGTCTTCATTTTTTCGCTCTGGTGTGCAGTGTGTGCGCAGTGAGAGGCAGAAATTAGGGCAGCGACAAACACACTTCTTTATATGGTGAGAAAGAGAATAGGGCAAAAGCCCTAGTTATTTATTTATCGGGTTATCTGATGTTGGGCCTAGCTTTGTTGTGTAAATTGCTCAGATTTATTGGGAGGCTCAGAATTAGGTTGTTATTGGTCTGCTAATAGACCTGCACAGTCTTGCTATTTAATGGCTATGGTACTAATTCTCGTAATAATTAAGAGGTGTCTGGTTGGGTTGGGCTGGAGGATTGCGATTTGCGGCTACTATAATGTACCACTAACTTTTGTAAAAATTAAGCGTGTTTGGTTGGGTTGGGCTACAGAGTTGCGATTTGCGGCCACAGTAATATACATCACAGTGTACATAGTATGGTACTCAATAAGTGAAAGTTCATGAGTTTTAATTAAATTTTATTTATTTTGTATTTAATGTTAATTATTTTTAATATGATATTTATTAATATTTATAAAAGAGATATTACTATTTAATAGAATATTTATTTGTTCATTACTAGAAGTTGTAACGCCCCAAATAAACACAACCTTAATAATAATATAAATAAATAAAATCAAACTCTCCAGATATCGACGATAACATGAATGATGTTGCCTTCGATTTTTAAGGTGAATATTGACTCATCTAGAGCTTCCTTTCGTTGACTCCTTTTATTGTTTTCTATGTATATGAAAACGAACTTAAGATGAGAGTTTCAAGATAATGATGTCGACTAACTTCACTTGATACAATAATGTATTTTCAATACTTATTACCCAATCTACTTGATTATTCAAGAGATTCAATATTTCCCTTTCAAATTCTTCTTGTTTTCTTTTTAATTGTCTTGATTACGAATTCTTTCTCAGTTAATGATTAAAGTTTCAATTTAGTCCTCCTAAATTCAATTTTAGTTTATTTAAAATTGACCCCAATCAGAGTCTTGAAAACTTTTGATTGACCCCACAAACTTTTCAAAGTTCTGAAAATTTTATTTTGACCCAACTACTTTGCTATTATTGCAAAAATGTACAACTTTCTTATTTTTGAGGCGAAATGGGTCAGACTTCCGATAGATTCATTATAATATTCTTCTACGCAAGGCGTATCCAAAATTACAAATTTACCCTTTGAACTCCATATTTCAAGAATTGAGTCCCGAACGTTCTTATTATCATATTCTGTGATGTAGATTATTAGTTTCACTTCCAAGTGCCCTAGTGTAATACCCCAAACTTTTACATTACTAATTGGCCAATAAGATTCATCAATGGTATATTATTTAGATAATTTATATGATTTTTAAATTTAATTTGATTTCATTATATGATTTAATTAATAAACTTATAAAGAGTTCCCAACGTATAGCTAATAAGAGATATAACAAAGTGTTTGATTTTCATTAGGACAAGATGATAAAGTACCAATTTACTATTAATCCTAAGTTGTACAAAAAATAAAATAAAAAAATAGTAGAATATAAATTAATTCCAAATCTCAAGTGATAATAATTCTACACATTTATTTATTTATATTATTTTAATTTATTTATTTATATTATTTTAATTTTACACAGAAACTCTTAAAATTAATTCATATTTTTTGAGACCAAAACACCTGCCAGTGCCAATAGATTAACAAAATTGAGAAAATTTCCGATTAAAAAAGTCTTAAAACCCGAACTACTATCA
>BMAC01000344.1:788018-812333 GCA_014905375.1 Phtheirospermum japonicum
CGTGCCTAATGGGAGCCTCGACAAGTGGTTGTTCGGGTTCGGGGTTTTGCCGTGGACCCGGCGGTTTAAGGTGGTTAAGGACGTGGCCGAGGCGTTTGAGCTATATCCACTCCAAGGATTTGGGCTCACAAGAATGTAAAGACTAGTAGTGTTTTTCTTGATATTAGCTTTAGGGCGCTTGTAGGGGATTTCGGGTTCGTTCTGTCATCGGTCGACTCGACCCGGTTCGAGTCGTTGGTGGGTCAAAAAGTGGATATTTTCGAGTTTGGTGGTTTTGTTATTGGAAGTCGTGTCGGGGCGGAGGCCGGAGGTCTGACCCGGGGGAGCTCGGGTTGTTGGATCTTGCGTGGGCCATGCACGAGACTGGCGAGAAGTCGAAGCTGGTGGATAGGAGGATGGGTCCGGTTGTGAACCCGGATCAGGCGATCCGGGCCTTGGAAGTTGGGTTGATGTGCACACTGAATGATAACAAAGGGAGGCCCACTATGGAAGAAGTGGGGAGTATTTGAATTTTGAGAGACCCGCGTGCCCGAGTTGCCGACAAACCGACCCGTTTCGCTGCTTCCCATACAGCAGCACCACTGGCTTATGTAGTGGGTACTCTTGTGCTCCATTCTAGTGGGGGCCAGGTTTTTCACCAGAAATGGGAGGTTTTGTTTGCGTGGTTCATATAGTGTTTGTTCCACATGCAACGGAACACACAAGAATAAATCCGTTCAATTATTTGGAGCCCATAAGATTGTGACTTGGATGGGGCAGATAAATGTCATTATTTCATTTGTACTAGTAGTTTTTTGCACGTTATATGTTTTTAATTTAAGAAAAAGAATAGAATATTCTTGAAAATCTTTGTGGGTGTGCGGGTATATTAATTTCCTGTACTCCTTCCGTGTTGATAATTTCACGGAGAATAAGAGAGATGATTAATGTTATAAGTATTAAATAATCATAATATCTTTTTATTTAAAATAATTATAAGTGTGAAATAATAAAAATAGGGTAAAAACAGTAAAATAATCTTTACTTTTTTATTGAAAAAGTAAACAGTAACAATAATTATCTCTTGAAAATGTAAATATAACAGACAGAAACATGACATCAAATTTTTCAAATTGCCGACAAATAGAACAGGACGGACGAAGTATATAATTTGCCAAGGTCATATCCAAGGTGTTTATGCGGGATTTGGATTTCCATATGGGTGTTGCAATTTCGAACTAATCAAATAAAAAATAGTGATTTATCTGAATTTTTTTCTACAGCATTATAGTTTTCTGGAATTATGCAATAAAGATTAACATGGTATTGGTCGCACATGTTAGAATATACGTGGTCTGTGCCATATATATATAATTAGATATTAATTAATTAGTTTTAATATCTAATTAATGGTATATATAATTAATAAATTTTATAGATAAAGAATTGGTTTTTCACCAATTACGCACACGTTGATAGATCGTGTGGTTTAACTGTTTCTGTTATAATTGCTCAAGAAGAATGAAATGATATTGAAGTCTTTCAGTTTTTTCTTTTATTACCTATCAATTCATGAATATCATAGACTGGAATTAAGGACGAAAGGAGAGAGAAATCAGATATATTCAATAATCAGACCGTTCAATAATCAGACCGGACAATTCAGAAGGGAAGGACATGACTGCATAGTTATTTATTAATTTATAATTAATTGTGAAAATCATGAAGTTCAAGATCCTGGAACTCACTTACGATTTAATTAAATGAAAAATTTCTTACATGTGGTATCAGAGCCAGATTTATGAACTCATGATTTTTCAATTTATGTTTTACGAAAAATTGAGTATTATTTTTCCACTGCAATTTTATGTTTTGCGTATGGTGATTATTTTTCCAATTTAAAAAAAAAGTAGAATATAAATTAATTCCAAATCTCAAGTGATAATAATTTTAATAAGCTAATATAATTTAGCTTAGGTTACTATAAGTATGTATAATTTTTTAGACCTAGTTTTGAGGAATAAGTGAGAGAACTACTAATTTAAATATTCTTCATTAATACATAAATTATGTTTAAGTAACTATAAGTGTAATTAAATATAAAGTAATATGTATAGATATGTGGAAACTAAGAATGTATATATTTGTATGTGTAAATACGTGTAAACATAATATTTTTTACATGCACATATGTATTTATTTTCCAAATGGGGAACCATGCAAAACTACTTTTAAATATAATATTATTATAAAATATAATATAATGGTGGAGGTGTTGGCATTGAAGTGCTCTTCAAACCAAAACATAATACATGCATACGAGGATGGCCTTATGTTCACAATTCCATTCTTTTTCAACACATACAACTTTTAAGTTGTTTTTCCCACATCGACAAAAGCTAAAGGCTTAAATGTGTTTTCATTCTATAAAAGGGCGTGTTTTGACTTTAAAGTTTCGTAATGATTATGGTCTTGCGTTTTTTAGGTCGGCTGGTACATGGGTTTCCAGGTCGCTTTATGAAAAAGAAGGTTGAGCTCGTAATGATGCATCTCGTATGCCACCTAAGTTGTTGCACTTGGGGACTTATGATTATTTTTGAGAAGAGAGCTCGATACCTTTCAGGTCGCGTGAACGTGTTGCGACCTGTTATAGCTCGCTTTGAGTAAATGGGGTGATTCTGATGCGAGCTTTAGTGTGATATATTGATGTTTGGTTTGTGTGCTTGTTAATACCTTTGAAATTTTGTGTTTACATGTCCTAACTGATTTCATACCTCAATCAGCTAGAACATGGGGGACTAGCTGATACGGACTAAAATAATCGTACGTGAAATAATGTGATAAATGTGACTATTTGTGGAAAGCGACCTCATTTCCTAGGGAGGGTGTACCCCTGGGAGGTGGGCGAGCTGTGATGATTTGAGTGGGCTGTTTGTGAAGAGTAGCGACCTGTAGTATGGGGATGACTTTTCATATAGGGTCGCGATCTCTTGTAATTTGGGCTGAGTACTTGAGCCCGTTTTGTGGATTTAATATACGTGAATTATTATGGGCCTGGTGGGCTGTATGCCCCACCTTAATTGGGATATCTATGGAGAAGTTTGTTGTTTATGGGAACTTGCCATGTATGAGGAGTCTTAATTGAGAGTCGATTGTGGAGTCCTGGTGCAAATGGAATTCTTATTATGAAAGGTAACCCTAAATATTGGGAATCTTCTCCTGTCCCTATAAAAGGAGCCCTTGGCTTCTTTCTAAAAGGTTAATGCTTATTTACGCATTTATTATCTGTGTGCACTAATATTATCAAGAGAGAAGAAGTGTGTTTTTCGCTTATTAACTTAAGCGTCGGAGGGCCTTAACGGACTCGAAATCCGGCCCGTTCTAGGCGTTGTTTTGCAGGATCGGCGAGGTCGCTGTGACGATTGCGGATATTCTGGAGGTCGCTGTGTCACATTTGGAGTTCATCTTGGTCACTGATCTCTATTTTTGAGGTTAGTACCCCCTTTATTTGGTAGTTCAACTTTTGGACTTATCAGGTGGGGGTGTAACAGAGTGGTATCAGAGCCCAGATTTGTGTCCTGCAGACTGTCCATGTACAATGAACTCAAAGCTTATGGAACACGACAATGCTAGTAAGTTAATTTGTTTTTTTGGGTTGTAACTTATTATATACCTCATGAATTATATTGGCCATGTGGGTTAGGTTTTGTTGATTAGATACTATAAATATGATGAGGACGAGAGGTGGAAATAGTAGTGGAGGAAGTAGAAGGGAAGCTGAAGAGACATCAAATTCGCGTGATGATCGCGATGCTGTTATTAATCGTCTGGCTGAGCTGGTGGAACGACAATCACAACAAATTCAAGAACTCATCCAGCAGAGGGATGCACGTGGCCAACCTAGGGATGAAATGAACCAACCACAACCTCAAGTAGGAGAAATTGAGATAGTGGGCGAGAGATTTCAAAAACTAAACCCCTATCTTTGAGGATGCAGTAGATCCCGTAGTTGCAGAAGATTGGCTTAGAACCTTAGATAATATGTTCCTATATATTAGAGTTCCTGAAGGAAAAAAAGTATTGTGTACTTCGTTTATGTTACGTGGTAGTGCAGGACATTGGTGGGATACGATGAAAAGTATTGAAAATGTCACTACCATGACTTGGGAGAGATTCAAGGAACTTTTTAGGAATGTTTAAACATCCCAAATCAAAACTCGATAATGAAAGGCAGTCAGACAGGATGATTTCTATGAGAGAATAACTATAAAGGAAATACTCAAGAGTGTAAACAATGAAAGCAATATGTTCACCTTGAATATGGATCAGTCATAGAAGGCGAAAAGAAACAAAGCAAGGACTCCAATCAATAAGACAAACAATATATGAAACTTGATAGATTTTAGGTACAAAAGAGAGACGTAAACATGGATAAAGACCTTTCAAACTCAACATGAATCTCTATCCAATAAATTCAAGAGGAGGTATCAAAAATAACTTAACAATCAGAAGATAGTGTCATAGGAGATGAGAATATTAGAAACAAAATTTGATATTCAACATAATAAATATTCAGGGCTCACCATTCAATGAGATCCAAGAAAATAATGGTTATAGAATAGAATAAGTGATTACGTCATAAAACGAAATCGATAAAAGAATCTCTAAGTTTACAATGAGGTATTTAACCAGCAGAAAGAATCACAATAAGGTTGATAAAGAAAGTTCTTGGAAGAGAGGCCAAACCCTCATCGGTTTACAAAAAGTATCACTATTAGACATTGAATATGAGATATAAATCCAACCCTCACAAAGAGAGGTCAGTTAAGGGTCATACATAACAAAATAGACTCATTTGTAAGGAAAGTTATAAAATTGTGATTCCTCACAGGATAAGTATTCTAATATTTAGAAGAATACAATAATGTCTTGGATAATTTTCAGGTTTAGAATTCGCAAGGAAAATAGATGAACTGGTGATAGTGTACCATGCGAAATAAGAGAGTTTAAGAAAAAATGTTTGACACTCAAGTACATGATCCTCTATGAATGAATAAGTTATTCACGAGGTAAAGAAGCGAGGTACTTGCTAAGAACGCAAAGAGGTAACTAAATTGAGGTGAACTAATTCTCATAAAAAGCTAATTGAAAAGAGAAAATACGAACAAGAAACAAATGACACATTGAGGAGATAATTAGAAAAGATAGTGGTTCATGTCTACTCAAAGAAATGGAACAAAGTTGAAAAGATAAATTATTAATCATCCAATATAAGTAAGAGAAATGGATGGTTGAGATTATTTCAAAGATAAAGAATGAATGAAATCAAATGATCGCTTATCAAGTAGGATAATAAAACAAGTAACAGGATGAAACAACAAGGTATTATATGAAACAATTCTATTTAGAGTGAAAGTTGAACATGACGAAAAATATCACACAGTAGATAAAAGATCAAATACAAGGCACACAAACTCCAAATGAAAGTGTAAATGAAATGACAATTGAATGAAACTAGATTGATGTTTTATTGGACAGGATTACCCTCAACAGTGGAATGTCATCGTTTTCCTAAAGTTGATTAACCTAAGTGAGTAGATCGAAACTTCTTAAATAACTAATGATAACCAAAACTTAAATAGTGACTTACGCGCCAGAGGTCTCCTCGTACAGTTCGAGGATTATTTTCTTCTTTGACGTTGATTGATGTTGTATCTATAATATTCTCAAGCTTGCGTCAGTCTTATGACAACTTATATCTTGATTTTCTATCTCAATCTTCCTTGATGCATTTCTTGTTCCATTCTCTTCGGTCGTCGCGCCTCTTTGGGTTGTCTTTTGAACTTTTATCCCATATTCGTTATTTTGTTGAACGACGACGGTTTTAGCTTATTGATAACCATATCGTGAATCATTCCATGGTTCATCTTCTCCATGCAAAAGTCCCACATAATTTTATAATTAAATGAAAACGAGCTCACAAGACTTCTTTCCAAGTCACAACAGTGTTCGTGATATTGATCTGTACATGCATCATCTCTTACTTGTTCAACTCTTTTGTTAATTCAACCATTTGTGATGTTGAAGATCTCCAATCGTCGACTTATCTCTTTAGTGTTTTAAATGTTTCATTTTAATAATCAGTACCGATGACAAATGCAAGATCACCTGCTACACTTTCTTGACGAAGCTTTCTGAATTAGATAGGTCTCTAACTCCTTCGAAATTGGTAGTTGAGTCTGAACTCTCATTAGAACATCAGGCTTCATGAATTGCTTAGCAAATCAAGCTTCCCATTGATATTCGCGAGAGGAGAGAAGTAATACTAAAATTTAAATTCGAAGAAAGTTGATGAGGACTTATAAGTAATGCAAAGGCTAGGTTCTTGAACAAAGAACAACTTCAAGATAAATAAGAACTCAGACAAGTATTGAAATTAGAAGGAGGTTAAGGTTACGTAGTGAATGAGTTGATGTTCAAGTTTGACAATCTAAAGATGAAAAATCCTCACGTCAATCAACTATCCAATCGACATAAGCAGGTAGTTACTCTTACTCTGTCAAAGTCATTACTAATATTCTAATTCTCAAGTCCAAAATGACAGTGACATTCCAATCACAGGCCAAAGACCCTATCCTGGGTACACTTAAGTGCAACTCCTTTGCACTCAAGCTCTGATACCACATCTGTAACGCCCCAAATAAAATATTACCTTAATAGTAAATAAAATATATAAATAAAACAAACTCTCACCTTAAATTCGCTTTCATATACATAAAACACAAGAAAAAAAATAAGTCGAAAAAATAGAGCTCTAGACGAGTTAGTCTTCACCTTAAAAATCGAAGTCAACTTCATTCGCATTATCGTCGATATTTGGAGAGTTTGGTTTTAAAACAAACGAGAGCGTGAGCTAAAAGAACTCAGTGAGGGAAAGCAAATGAAATGCAAATTTTCTTTTAAAATATAAAATTGACAAGAGTTTAGAAAGTAATTTTCATAAAATAATGAAAGCACTTGGTGTGCAAAACTATTTTCATGCGTGTAACAAAACTTTAGTCAGCAACAAATAAATAATTCAATCAATTTACGACTTCAGTATTTTAATCAAAATTAAAATATTTTACAAAGATTAAACAATAGATTTTCCCAAAATCTAACCAAATATTGTATTTAAAATTCACAAGTAATACTAATTTATTTTTGAAAAATTAATTGAACAGTTAACAATTGAAAACAATGATTTTTCTCAAAAACTAACCAATTATCACATTTAGAACAAACAGATAATACTAACTTGTTCTTAAGAAATCAACTGAAACAGTTAATAGTTGAACATACAGGAAAATCTGTCTCGTTCTAAAATAGTCAGTCCAATTAGTGAGTGTCCGGATACGAAACTCTAGAGGTGACTCCTGCGTGTAGTACTTAGCTCTTGAAGGACTCTAGAGGTGGCTCCCACGCATAGCACTTAGCTTCCGAACCAGATTAACTCACATAAATGTAGAATCGATGTCGATCAAACATCAACTCACACGTTTCCACTCACCATGAAAGGTGACACTCCAGTCCAAAGCCTTGGTCGCCTTATCCCTCACATTAGGCTCGACGTCCCTTTAGCTATGAGATTCAAACCCAGGGTACGTCATATTCCGGAATATACCCAATCTACGACCCAAGTCCTGCCGTCGTCTCCGACCCGACCAGGAACAATGGGAATAGGTACCACGAGTAGTCAAACAAGAATCACATGCAACCTATTCGATTGATTGCCCAAACTACTCGTATCTGTCAGACAGTAACAATGACAGACAGACAGACAGTAACAGGCAGTAACAATCGATAACAGATAGTCAATAACAACAGTCGAGTTCAAGTGATACATTTGATATAAAATCATATAATTGAACTTATGATTAAGCACAAGCACAAGGGCAATGCACACTTGCATATTTTCCCTCAAAATACTATTTTTCAAAAGACTTATTCAAATAGAAAAATATGTTTAAGCAACAAGTATTTCTTTATTTGGAAAATCTCAAACTTTCCTGTTAAAAATATTTCTCGCAGATAAGCACAAACTACGCATTATAATTTGAGAATTTTCAAACTCCCCAGTTTAATAAAGTCTTACTCACCATCTTTGGAGTTCTTTCTAGAATCAAGCATATAACTACGATGGCTTTACGAGGTTCACGATCTAGTACATGAAATGCCTCGTCACTTCCAGATAAAATCCCATTATAGTCCTAAAATATAATATAACTATATTAAAATAATATATATATATATATATATATATATATATATATATATATATATATATATATATATATATATATATAACGTCTTAAGACACTTGAAAATAAAACTAATATAATTGGAAGCGTAATAATACAATAAAGACGCTTGGCCTCGATTCTTGAACTTAGCAGTTCAAAGGGTAAGATTGTAATTTTAGATATGTCATACGTAGAAGGATGTTATAACAAAGCTATGGTTTGAATCTGAAATTATTTGGAAGTTGTTTGACCTCTTTCGGCTCAAAAATAAGAAAGTTGTACGGTTTTGAAAAATTAATAAAGTAATTGGGGTCAAAATATAATTTTAAAAACTTTTAAAAATTTGTGGGATCAATCTGTAGTTTTAAAGAATTTGATTTGGGGTCAATTCAAAATAAACTAAAACTTGATTTCAGGGGACTAAATTGAAAATTAGAGGGTTCAAGTTGAAGTTTTAAAAATCTTCAATTGGGTCCAAAACTATATCTAATTCTAAAAAATCCACCCCTATACTTTTAGCCCATTTCAATTCAGCCCCAAATTTCTAAAAACCTCCTGCCATGCTCGTTTTTTTTCCTTTCGTCAGCCCAGACCCTCTCCAACGACCACTTGACATCAACCACGCGGCCACACACACAAAACACGCGGCTACACACACAAATACTTACATATACACACAACCTTTGAAGCTTAAAAATCCTATCTGAATAGGACCCAAAACATAAAATTAATTAAGGGCTTTGAAGCTGAAAAAAAGACGAACAAATTGATATATTATACGTTAAATTTGGACCTGCCGTTCGCCGGAAATCGGCTGCCAAAGTTCGACGGCGCCGGACGAAACGTGACAGCGCATAGGAACTTCGCCGGCATTTTGACGATGATCCAGAGCTCCGATTTACAATCCGGAGGTGGCGTTGGAAACCTTATGAAAAGGGCTATCTATTGGGCCATTATAATTGGTATGAATTTTGAAATATTTCATGCCCGATTTAACACATTGAGTCAAAATAAAAATATACAATGTATATTTGATCTCGTTTCAAAATAAAATATATAGAAATAAAAATTTCATAATTTTCAAAATACATTCCAATAAAATTTTATTGTAATAAAATATTTTGATTGACATGAAATAAAAATAATGATATAAAGAATAATCAAATTAATTTAAATAAATTATAAGAGTAAATAGACGGGGCTTCACACATGATATTTTAGAATGCCTTTACCTGAGGCGTTCTAGAATGTCTGTTTTAGAATATATTTTTTGTATTAGTGAATTTAACCGTTGGATCAAGTTGATATTTGTATATATTATTCAAAACATATACAATCTGATTTTGGACGGTGGAGATAGATTTTATATATTTTTATCATTATCAAAGGCCACTGATTTAAAGTTGTTTCCTCAAGAAACACTAGAGAAATCGATTTCTTCCACCGTCAATATATTACTTTAGTTTGTGGAGAAAATACAACCATATCTCAATATATTCTATTTGAATATTATGTATTCCTGAAAAATACTATGAGATCTACAATTGCTCGTCGATATATTATTGTAGTTTGTGGAGACATACAACCATATCTCAACATATTCTATTTGAATATTATGTATTCTTGAAAAATACTATGAGTTCTACAATTGCTCGTTACAACCAATCTCAATGTATTCTATTTGAATATTATGTGTTCTTGAAGAATACTATGAGATCTACAACTACTCTTGAAAAAATAATTTTTTTATTTAATTATTATTTTACTATTTTATTTTCCTGTCATGTGTTTAAATTATATTAATTCAAGTTGTTTCTCCTGAAGTAGAACAACTATATATTATTACGAAAGAATATACGCACATGTTCTTATTTCATGTGATAATTCAATATTCCTGAAATATATATATATTTTTAAATGGTGGTTCTTTTAAAAACATATATTTGTACTCAAACTATATCATAATTCAATATTTCTGAAGAATATATTTTTTTTAAATCTAAATAAAATCATTGTGATCTTGAAGAATCGTATGTTATGATATATGATACTTATTCCTAAAGAAATTTTAATATTTATGTCTTGTTTACATTATAGTTCTAGATCAAGTATC
Source organism: Phtheirospermum japonicum (assembly GCA_014905375.1). Classification (NCBI taxonomy): domain Eukaryota; kingdom Viridiplantae; phylum Streptophyta; class Magnoliopsida; order Lamiales; family Orobanchaceae; genus Phtheirospermum; species Phtheirospermum japonicum. The sequence continues at coordinate 798,393 of BMAC01000344.1, forward strand.
TTTTTTCATAAGATTACCTTTATTTTCTTTCGGGCACTTGATGAAGGAGAGTTTGTCCACAATTTCATCAAAAAGTATTGAGGATCTAGCTACCGACACATATTTTTCACGAGTAGACTATCCAATTAAGGTACATATTTTTTCTTTTGATATAAATGTTAATTTAAATTTATATGTTTCAATTGTGAATTTGTTCTTATTTTTAGAGAGTTTTTAATGAATTATATATTTTATTTAAAAAAAAAAAGGTGGATACAATTAGATAAGTTTTTTGAAACTTTATCATGTATTTACATTCATGATATTAGAAACTTTATCTTGTTAAATTGATAATCATAGGCAAGCATGAAGTATAATCTATGTACTTTATGCATTTCTATTTTGAGACTTGGAATTTTACCCCCATTTTTCTTGGAATACATCGCATAGTTGTTAATGTGCATTATGTGGTAATTATAGTACTTCTTGTAATTTGATTTTTGTTAAGAGGAGATGCATCCCAAATATTATAGTTAATATGATTCTAGTGGAATCTACTTATTAATATGAATTTAGAGTATTCATTTGGTTCAATTCTTGTTATTGTCAATTAGTTAAATGACACAATTTATATGCAAGCACGATAGATTTGAAATCACAAGTTGTGTTTTTCTTTTCTTGATAAAATATGTACTCATGTATATTTGCGCACTGTATGTGATTTATTATCAACTCATATTTATCGTAGTATTATTGCGAAATACGATTTCACAATTCTTAATAATCTTGAAGATTCTTAAAATATATAATTCTTAGTTTCTGAATAAATGTGATGGTGTATGTAATATATATTATATACTATTATATATATTATATTATATATAATATATAATATATATATATATATATATATATATTGTAATTTCTCAGTCGAGTATGATATGTTCATGAAGAACATTACAAGATATATAATCCATATTTTTCTGATGAAAAATAATATATAGTATTCTAGAAGAATATTAACTATGCTCTTGAAAAAATATTTTTTTTATTATATGTCTTATTTATTATTAAGAGAATTATTTACATGTCATTGTTGTATTATTTATATTATGATTAAGTTGTTGTTGATGAAGTAACACAACTAATAATAATATTTCTTACGAATATTATATATCCCTGAAAATCATTTATATATTTATTTTTCAATTTTATATTATTGAAGAATATTGATATATTACTCCTGAAGCAGTGCTATTTATGTCAAATATTCAATTGGATATTTTTTGCTTTTGAAAAATGACACTTGTCGTATGCAATGTTAAAAACCAAGTATACTCACAAAGGAGTAACACATCAAATCAATCATTACCACTTGATAATGCCCCGAAGAGCATATTTCTTATACAAGACTTATCATTTTTGAAAAATATATACCATAAGTATTATTTATATGTTATGGATTCTTATAAATTTCAAAACTTTAAATTAATTGTATTCTTGAAGTGTACAAATCTCAATAATATCACAAGTAAATTTTTTTTTTGAATTATTCTGATATGATTTAGAATATTGGTTTTTGTAATAGTTTTGATATAATTTAGAATATTGTTATAATCAGTTGGGCAAAATGGTTAGAAAGTAATGATAAACCTCAAAAACAAAAAAAAAAATATGAGAGGTCCAAGGTTTGAACCCTTATTAACACCATTATAAAGGGTTAGTGATTGGAATATAAATCAACCAGAAATTTGATTTTTACTTGAAATATCCATAAGAATTTGAGACAATTTATTATCGAATTAATTTGTACTATAAACTAGTACTAACTCAAATATTCCTATATTGACCCGAAAGTTTAATAAAAGTTCTAAAAGAGTTAGAGTTTTTTTTTTGGCATTTTGAACCCGAAGTTCAGTACTATCATGATTTGGCATGACTGGCATGACCATCCCAGTTTATTAATTTATGAAGAGTATGAAGACTCTTTTATTTATTTCTAACGCTAAATGTTCTCAACAAAACTTTAACCATTCAATTATTAATAGTTTAATTGGAATTAGGTTCCAATAATACTCATATTTTATATTATGGGGTGAGTTTTTTTTTTTTTAGGCCCATTCACCTTCGTTTGCATGTGTTATTATCTCATAACCAGAAGTTTATGAGAATATCTGCTCTATTGGCTATGAGAGCAAAGTACCGTATGTATTTAATAAATACACTTATCATTTGCTAGCAAAATTATTTACAAAAGTCGTTGATGATTTATATTTTGTTGACTATGGTTGGCGAAAGCAAATGATATGCCTTATGATATATGTTATATCATTTGATGAGAACAATTTTTGTAATCATGTGAAATGAATATTTCACTAGTATGCCAAATATGAAAATATATGTGAAACCCCTGTATATGGCTTACAGTCAGAAACCTCCATCAAAAAATTAAACAAGTGCGATATTTGTAATTGCCCCACCACATTCAAAATGGATAGCAAATGCTGAGAACATATCAAATATAAATACATTTTTCTCAAAACTTGTTAGTCATTGTATAATAAATAATATTCTCAGCATTAGGGGGAGGATAGGCATATGTCATGTTAACAAATACTATGAAATGCATATGTTATGGTAACCAAAAAATGGAATGCATAAATATAATCCTCGCAAAGTTTAAAGCAAACCTGAAGTTTGTAGCGAAAATTTGCATTTTAGATTGACTATAAGGTTATCAATGGTTCTCAAATTTAGAGGTTCAAAATTGAAAGTTATATAAAATCCTATAAGAAGATTAAAATGGCATGCCTGAAGCATGGTAATGATTGATTCAAATATTTATCATTTATATGTAGCAATTATTTTTGATGGTATTCTTACTAAACGTTATACTCCAGTAGAGTAAACATACATAACAAATTATAAACCCTTGAAGAGGTTCATGTACCTGATGATAATTTTAGAACAAAGATATCTCGATAGTTATTTCTATATAATTGGATCAAATAGAATCAATAAGAAAACTAGTCGACTATATTTATACTCATGAGCTCAATGATAGCGAAGATGGTATCTTTGAATTAATTAAAAGTTATTGACACAATTGTTTGACCAAGATTGAATATGCAATCTTATCGATTGCTATATGTTTGGCTAGAAGTTCATTCATATGAAATATTTTGTCCATAATATACAAATAAAGATTTATGCTTCAAGAGCATTCTTTTACGTGGTGGATGATATTGAAACTTGAAGTTTCATTCAACCGACAATATAGAACAATATCATGACTGAAATGAAATCCTAGAAGGATTTTAATTTGCTTGAAGCATATTTATAACATTGTCATTAATATGATGAGATATGCATTGCACTCTTTTTCCCTCAACTGAGGTTTTGTTGGATTATCCCAGCAAGATTTTTGATGAGGCAACATTATGATCATATTCAAAGAATAATGTACTATTTTTCCTTCACTCGAATTTTTCACATCGGGTTTTTCCTTGGAAGGTTTTGATAAGGCACATTCTTTGCATAATATTATATTTCAAAGTTTGAAAACAGACAAATGATAAACTCGAGAACTACTACCAATTGAAGTCATAAGGAGCAGCTGTACTCTTTTTCCTTCGATTAGTTTTTTGTCCCACATGATTTTTCTGACAAGGTTTTAATGAGACAGCAACACCATAAGTGTGAAAAGAAATATTTCGTATATGACACAACTCATATGTGACTACATAAAAGGTGACAATACAAGATATATATCTCTAGAACTTCTACACACAAGACCTCCAAAACAATGACGATATCGATATCCATCAAACTCGCTCATAAGACAATTTGGCGGACTTATTCACGAAAGCATTGCCAACATCATCGTTTAGAAGATTGGTACACAAGATTGGCATGGATCGACTCAAATATCTTGATTTTCCGGGGGAGTAGAGTTGTACTCTTTTTCCTTCGACCAGATTTTGTCCCCACTACAAGAAAAATAGCAATAGACACCACTAAAAAGACATCGTTTTTTTGGCTATTCTGGTGTCTTTTAACTTTTAACATCTATTTCTTAAATAACTGGTGTTATATAAGTGTAGTCTTTTGATAACAGACATCAATTTTTTAAAACTGATGTCTTAAAACTAATACACGAAAAATAGACATCAGTTTTTTAAAAACTGATGTTTATTTGTAAAATTTTGTATAATTGGACATTAGTTTTTATACATCAGTTTTAAAACTGATGTTATAATTTATATAAAAAAAATTCAATATACTTCAGTTTTTTACATCCCTTGGAAGTTGATGTCACATTGTCAATTAAAAAAAATAAAAAAAGAATCAGAATTTTAAATTTAAACATCAATTCCAACAAACATTAACAAAGATTGGACAACCAAAAATACCTCTCTCCTGCCGCTCTCTGTAACTATCGCCGTTTTTCTTCTTCTCGTTGTCAGCTATACACCGCATCAAGCAAATTCCTCCGCCAGAAATTGCCGGAGCCTAAGCGTCCCAGGGAACTAAAGCTCTAGCTTTTCATCGTTGTGAAACCAAAGCCCTAGCCGAAACCATCTGCTCATCCCTTCACTGCTGGTGCTGAACTTCTGCGGGAATCGACTGTGCCTTCATCGCCAATTATCCTACAATATATCCAATTCCAGGTACCGCTGGATTTCCTTTTTCTCTCTCTCTCTCAATTTTGCCCTAACTTTCTCCAAATGTATGCTTAGTTGTGGTTGCTCTAGATGTATTGTGAAAACTTATGTGACAATTTCTTGAACCAATCTTTTCATTTGTTATGAAAGAGAGAAAATTTATCAAAGATAAAATCATCATGTTGAATGGTTATGGTATCGTTCTGGGCTTATGTGTTTTAGATTACTTGATTTTCTTGTTAAGACAGAAGCTACTTATGACATGAGCCGATTACAGAATCATGGATTTTTGATAAATTAATTGAACCTTACATAGTTGTTTTATTGAGATTATGAACTTATTGTTTTTTAAAATCTCAGTTTCCACACGTCGCTTGAGATGAGTAATAAAAATATAATTTTAGAGAATTGTTGATGTAAATCTTATAGTAATGACTGCCAGCTTTGCCAGATTTCTGTATATTTATATTTGTTATGGGTTGTTTTTTGTGGAATTAGATTGACACGTATTATTGATTGGAATTATCGACCAAGCGACTGATGATATTGATATTTCAACTATCTTTCATATTTACCAAATTTATTCACATTTTTGTAACTTGTAACAATAAACAAACATAAACATATATACCAAAGGGAAAACACCGAAAACAAAAGGATCATAATAATGGAACTGGGCCAATGCTACTTTTTCGTGTAGATTGCCTATGATTCCTTGATGATTTTGTGTTATATTTCTATTTTTCATTAGCAAAACAATACTTCCTTGATGAAGTACCAACACGGCAATAAGAATGGCGTTCTGGTACCGGATACGGACACCCCATAGATACATAATAAAAATAATCTTATACTATTAACATGATCCTATATTTGTTCAGTCTTACTTCATGCCATTTTGATCTTGATTTATTCTAATCTATAATCTTTCATATATATCAACTTTAGCCTTGAAGCAGTTGTTGACATTGTATTTGTCAAGTGTACTATTTTTCTTCCTAGTTGACATTGTATTTATTCAGTTAGTGTCTAATGCTTGCAAAAATAATCGTGTGGTTATCAGATCTCAAGTCAATTTGCTATTGTTTGTATATAATTCTCATTTACAACTTCACCGCATGGAAACAGTTGTTGTTCGAATTTTAGTTATAAAGGTTTATTTATCGTCAGTATAGAAATGTTTTTTGGGTAAGTTTTTTTGTTTGAGATTTAAAGAAAATTCTATAAAAGGAGCTCTTTTTTAGGCTTAAATTTTTTTGTTTGTTTGTCGAACGTAGGTTGCCTATATGCTATTATTAAGTCAGCTAAAGTTCACACGTGTTGTGTTATATTCTGGTGCTAAATTCTTAATTGTTTGTACATGAAATTTTTACTTTTCATTTTAACCATCTCTCTACAGTAATTTATCATTTCATTATTCTCAAATATATTCAGTATTTATTTAATTTCATAATTGTAGACAATAAATAACTTCATTTAATCCACATTCCATAGCCACTTTCATTTGCCATACGTTGGGAACAATATGCAATGGTTGTTCTAGTCACATAAATGCTCCATATCAATAAATTGATGGCCTTCAATAAGTTAAAATCCTTTAGTTCAAGCATAGTTCTTAATAAAAAAAGATACATGCACAAAAATATTCAAATTATAAAATTCCTCACAGATTAATTATCCCAATACTTCCATATTTTTATAACAACAAATATTACTTTTATATTATTCTAACAAGAAGAAATCACAATAACCGAGCATCCTTTTTTGACAACAAAACAAGGTATTGTTCATTAGCAAACTGAAGTTAGGTTTATTAAAATCCTATTGATCCTCTTTGATGACTGAGAAACTCTTAATGAGGCCATCAAGGAGAACATTTAGTACAAATTGTGGCTGAAGCCTTTACAAATGTATTAAACTAATTATAATTCAAGCCTTAAAATTGAACAGATAAATACTGCCGAGTATCCAACTTTTTAAGTAACAAGTTTGATCAAGGGCTGGTTTCTTATGAGCCCTTCACTGCACATCTACGTTTCACAGGTCTTCTCCATTTCTTCTCATCATTAGATGGCTGCAATAGTCAGTAAATTTGAAAATTATTAAACACTTTCCAAAATTTTAGAAAATGAACGAGCAACTTCACATTTTTTTTATTTCTATAGTCTTAATTGGTGGTTAATGTGGGTTAGAAACTAAAATTATGCCATAGACCTGCACAAAATCTATGTTAAGCCCTTTTTTAATTAGTTATTTCTTGTTTACTTCAATTGTTGTAAATGAGTTTATCAATTAAAAAAAAAATCAACCTTTTGAAAATCTCATGAAATTAGGAGGGAAAATCTTCTTAAATTTACAAAAATAATGACTTTAACACATTGCAGATAAAATAAAGCTAAAAAGATTTGAAAATAATTTTTCTATATTACAATGGAGGATTGTAATTAGTGTAGCTCTTACCTGAGTCTCAATGGTTTTGATCAATGTGTCTTCACAGCCTGATGCATGTACATTTTATTGATTGGAGCACTGTAATAGCAGTCTCTATCAAATCGAATGCATTAAGAACATCAACTTTAAGCTCGAGCAAGACCAATAAAGAGATCATTTTCTCTAGCCAAGCCAAATACATGCACCTAATGTATGTACAAGACCAATATATAGATTTCTAATTCTTAAATGTTTGTAGTTTAGATTTCTTTGATGTGTCTTTGTCTAAATTTCTAGGCGAGTCTTTCTTGGGCTAATAATGTATTCATTTGAGTTGTTGAACATGAAATACGTATAAAATATAAAAATCTATTCTCAACTTTGCTATACAGGAAGGTTGTTTTTTCAGAATAGAGGTTCACTGAATTTAGGCATGATTGTTGAATTATTAATTGTTTTGTTCTAATTAATTAGCTTACATTTTATATATACGCTACGTGGTTGTGTGAATAGGAATTGCCCTAAGATTTTAGTTTTCTAAGCAAAAAGCTAGATCAAGAGCTGAGCTGAGATCTATTAATTTTTTTCATTTATTTTTTTGCTTGAACATTAATGAAATTATTTGTGAAAATCTCATGTTAGGCTAGCTTTGGTTTAGTCGGCGTGGGAAGCACTGCTTTTAGTTTAGAGCCTATTGGTGCTTCTCGAATTGAATGCTACATATAGTTTTGACTTACAAAGTTAGAAGTGTGTGCCAAACAATGATAAGAACATGATCTGGGAATCTGTTAATGTAAGTAAAACATGTTATTTGATTCTCAGTTGTATCTCATTATTACGGTAGATCTATAGCCTACTATCCCATTAGTGATCAAATTATAGGTAGTCGATATACAAAGTAGACTCAAGATGGAAGAAGTCATGTTTGGTCTCCTAAAACATAAAGTGGTGTCAACTTAAAAAAAAAACTCTCCAGTTTCATACGGGAAAATAAAGGCAATCTAAAGATTTTGAAATAACCACCTGACCCTAATGGTGATGAAGACCTTGACATTACATAAGAGGATTGGAGAACTTTTGTGATTAGTCGATTGTCTGATAGTTTCAAGGTAAGACTCTTAATTTTGCATTTTCCCAATAAATCTACGATTTCCCATTCTTAAGAATGTATTGAAACATGTTGTTTAATTATTTATTCATATTATGTTTCAAATAAAAATGTTAGGAAAAAAGTGACAAACAAAAGGAGTTGAACAAATACCACCACCGACTTGCCCGTAAAGGATATGCAGAATTAGCTCTCACGATAGTAAGTATTCATGCTTTCGTTCCATTTATACTTTTCGCTTTCGTTGTGTTTCCGAAGAAAAAGTCAAGAGATTTTTAAGACTACCCTATTGCTTTTCATTATGTTTATGCATTATCCTGTTGAAAATATGTTCAAATCGTAGTATCTAGCATTGTCAAAATCGGCATAAGCCCATGGGCTGGCCCATTAGCTCGCATTTAAAACAACCCACTTAGGATATCATTAAGGTATGTCCCTGTAATTAAGAACTTCTACCATATAAATATCTCAATTAATCACTAACAATTTGTTTCTAATATAGGCTCCAGTTCAACCAGATGATAAGCACTGTGATTTTTATGTAATGTAATACATGAGTGAGATAATTGATGCATTCGTAAGGAATAGTATGGCTCCACTACGAGCAATGGTAATATACAAACATCTTGATATTTTGTAGTAAAATTATGCTAACATATTTGTGTTTGTGTGTTTTTTTGTTTATAGTTCAATAAATTTGAGTATTCTCGAGCAGAAATCGATGAAGTGATTTGGCGTTGTCAAAATGTCTGGAAAACCACATGTTTGAATAGAAAAAAGGTACTCAAGTTTATTTGCCACTTTTACTAGGTGACACAGTTGTTGTTTTTAAACATATATTCACTTCTAATTATCATAAGAAATATATCTAGATCACCTATTCTTGATTTTTCAATTCTCGAACGTGTTTTATCCTTTTACATGGATTTAAGTCCTTTATTTGAACTATTGAACGCATATGGGGTAATCCAGTAGCCCTCTATGCAATTTAAGCCCATATATATGGAATATATTCATGAAGACATATTTAAATATCAAAGGCTCGTCAAATATTATATGTAATTTTTATATTGAATTAATGCTTTGTTTCAGCATGGCCTATATAATTAAAGAGTCTTTATTACTAGAATACTTTTGTTGTCTTTTTATTTATTTTTATAAATGAGCTACTTGACGCCTATATTTTGTTGTTAGAAATCTTGAGATTGATTAGGTTGACTTTTTAATTTGTAGGATATTAAGGTGTTTTGGTGGTGGTGGTGTTGCATTCATTTGAAAATTGTGGATATATAGTTTCGTTAGAGGACTTTGCTAGTTTTTGGGATTCATACTTTTGACATGCAATTGAATATCACATGTCCTGTTGGTCGAGGGATATTGGTGTCACTTGTTGAATATTTCACTTTCACTATTGCAAGCCGTAGGTTACCATATATTTTGGAATTTGGATTGAGTTCTTTTGAAATTTGGATTGAGTTTTATTTGATGAATGGTTCTAATCAATTTGATTACTTGTTTCTATATATTTATTATAAATACTATTAGAAAATTCTATATTACTTGTTGTTTTTTTATTGTATTTTATTAATTTATTATATATACTATTAGAAAATTCTATATTGTTTGTTATTTTTTTTATTGTATTTTATGAATTGGTATTTTATGAATTGATATTTGTTGGAACTTATACTTTATTTGTTGATATTATATATTAAGTTATATTTTCAAAAAAAATAATAATTATTTTTATATTCAAAATAAATCAAAAATTATATATAATAACTTTCTTAATATTATAATAACGGGTTCAAATAGTTCACGTAACACACAACGATATTATGCGTTGGGATTTGGGATAAACGCAAAGTGTTGAGCGATACGCACTCTTTACTCATTTGGGATAAATGCAAAGTGTTTAGCAATACGCATTTTAAAACACTGACTCTTTACTCATACTAATTTGTTTTTTTAGATTAAATCTTTATCCTTGTTAAAATATAATATTTTAAAAAAATAGTTATCCACATTATTTTTCTCTCCTCCGTTCTTAAATGTTACAAAATAAGATTTTGACATATAAACTTTGGTTTTGATTTGTGATTATAATTTTTGATCCATGATCGATTTATGTGTATGATTCAATTGAGATGTGAAATGGAGTTTTATAAGCCACCGGAATTATTAGTTTTTAAAAAAAATATCACAATCAACCTGAATCATGGTATTTGATAAAATCAATAATTTTATGAAATTTTATAAAATTTTGATTAGAAATATTTACAATTTTTCTCCAAAGATTCTATAAATAAAATATTTAATGTATATATTTCAACCGTACAAATCAAAACTATTCTAAATAAATACCATCCCACCACCTAATTGAAAATAAATAATAAAAAAACCTATAATTTTTTATTTTATCTCTTATTCCCAATATAAAAATAAAATAAAAAATCCCAAATAAATACCATCCCATATTTGAGTTATTTGAATAAAATCCCTAACTCAACTACTAAATAAATAAATAGGTAAATAATTGATAAAAAAAAAAGTTCTAAGATCTTAGGTTTAATATAATAAAATGTCCATAATTATTACCGATTGTAAATTATACTTGAAAAATCAAAACCTTACACCATTTATTTATATATATATATATATATATATATATATATATTTATATATTAAATATTATAATACTAAATACCCGTGTTACACACGGGTATTGTGCTAGTATATATATAATTGAAATATCTGCTAAACTATAGAAAAGACATGGGTTTGAACCTTACTTTGAAAAAATGATGTCATACAAATATAAAAAACTGCTAATTAAAAACCGTTGTTAATACTAAAGACATCAGTTTTTAACATCGGTGCAAGAGATGTTGTCTTTCTTAAAATACACATCAGTTTAAAACCGACATAAGAAATCTCCTTCAAATATCAGGGCGTTTTACAACGATTTTGCTTTATAATAAACAACGATTCAAAACCGTAGTTAAAAGATATAGATTTAACATCAGTTCAAAACCGTTGTCGTAAGACCATTATTTGTTACACCCATGGATTTAACATTAGTTTAATTTTATAATAAACAACATTTTTAAACCGACGTGGAAAGTAGTATTGACATCAGTTTGAAACCGTTGTCAATAACCACCCTTTTAACACCAGTGGCTTTAACATCAGTGTTATCTATGTTAGACAACGATTTAAAAATGATGTCTAAATGGTTTTTTGTAGTAGTGCCCATTGATTTTTTCTGGCAAGATTATAACGAGTCAGCATTTTTAAAGTTATTTAAGGGAGAGTGATATAATTAATTAATTGTAATAATTATATATTATGTGAATGACTTTCTACCCTTAAACTCTAATTTTGTACCTATAAAAGAGACTTTAGTTCTCATAATAAACTACACTCTATCACTCTCTTCTCTCATTTCTCTCACTCTTTTTTTCACTTCTCTCTAGTTTCACAGCAATCAACTAATTATATATCTTATCCATTACCAAGCCTGGTAATGAAAATAATTACTACGCGTTTAATTCATGACATAAACAAAAATGAATAAAAAGGTCACAAAAGATGATAAGTAGGGAATAATATCAACTAATTATATTATTAATATAATTTTATCCATCACCAAGCAAGCCTACGACAAAAAGTCACGCGAGACTTGAATCTATAATCTAGAGTCAAGGCCTCAAAGACAAAGTCTAGCTGGCATGGCCTGTATTTTCTTCTCTTTTTTTCAAAAGACGATCAAAAACCAACTGGTGGTCACGAAGCTACACGGCACCAAGAAAAGAACCATAGTGACAGGGAACCATAACATATGGCCCAAATATCAAAACGCTCAAGTACAATTATACATTTTTATGACTGGTTATGGACAATATGATTACACACATAATACCCATAGCCTATTCATCAAGACTTTAGGACAAAAGAAAAAAAAAACAAAAAAACTTTTTTATAAACGTGATAAACCGCAAAATACACCCAAATCAAAAATGTTTCTTCCCAACTATTACCTCGTATAATTCCTTCCATTTTGAGAGAGCCGCTTCCACAGTTGTCGGCTTTGGTTTCCAAGTGTCATCAAACAATCACGGTATGTTTCAAATATCATTCGAAATAAATACCGAATAATATTTAAAAATTAAATACTCAACCAATAATTTTTTACAACTAAATAATTAAATACTAATGAATACAATATTATAATAAAATATTATTTATTTTTAAGATATAATTTGATATTAAATATAATATAATAATAATACATAATCATCCACTTTTCACAAATTTTATATTTATAATAAAAAATGATGGATTTTAAATTATATATAACAAATAAAAATTTTTGCTATTCACATGATTATGTATATCCAAGATTTAATACAAACAAATGTTAAATCAAACGTATCCAAAGCCACAAATAAATAAGTGATAAGCTCGATTCTGTAATTAAAGGTCGCACCTTTATCAAGCGAGCAAATTTCCACCGTAAATGAATGAAAGATGAATAATTTTCTCCAAGCCTTTCTATTGATCTTGTGCAAGTTTCCAAAACTTTTAGCTCTTGGGCATTGGAAAAAAAAATGTTCAACAGTTTTTTCCCAAAATAATTTCTCCCCTAATGTAACAATTTTCCGTAAAAAAATAGTTCACGCAAATAAAGTAATGTAAGCTATATATTTTATTTATTTATTAATAAATGTAATTTTAGGTCTGTGTACATAAATTAACGAATGAAACTAATGAACATAATATTTATAACAATTTTTTTTTTCTCTTTTAAAAATCTTTCTGTTCCCTGTTCTTCTTACTGATTAAGGGTAAAATAGTAAAGATAATTAGTACAAACTCACTTGAAAATGTAGAACAACTAGTAATGTGAACTATTTATATATTCGAATATTGAAAAGGTAATTTAATACTTAAACGTTGTAACAAACCTATTTTTGTATAGCCTTCTACACTTAAGATGTACTTTTTATACAGATGTGTTGTATAATACATACTCGAATGTACATAATAATTTGTCATTGTATTATACATTTGAATAAAAATATATTCAATAGGATAATATTTTCCATGGATTTTATATTAGTGTGATAAATTTTTATATTTATAAATATAAATTTATAAACACGAAATAAAAAAATTTATACTCACTATAATGAAAATATTAATTAATAAAAGTATTTATGTGTATTTTGATAAATATTTATTAATATAATTAATATCAATCTAAATCCCCTTATATTAATTAATTATTTATCTTGGGTGGTATACACCTAAGTATTGTAATTATTGTATTTTCACCCCAATGTATCTATTTCAACGGATAATAGGACAGATGTCCAATTTTCCGGCCTTTTGTATATTCCTCCTCTTCTATTAACTAAATAAAAAGAAAAACAAAAAGGACACGCGTCGCCTATTTAAGCACACGTTGAAATGGTATTAGTGGAGCATTGACTACGCCACAAAAGTGTGATTATATTCGCTGAAAATAGATCAGAATATGTTAATATTATAGTGTTAGTTAATTATTACGACGACTGTACGTAGTACGTATCTATTCAACGTACGTATCTATTCAACGTAATAGGACAGATGTCCACTTCTCGGCCTTAGTGTATATTCTTTCCTCTTTTTTTTTTTTTTTGGACGTAGTCAATGCCTCCACCAAAATGTGCTTAATAAGGTGGCCAAGTGTCCTCTTTTGTTTTTCTTTATATAAAA
>BMAC01000344.1:812358-824738 GCA_014905375.1 Phtheirospermum japonicum
TGTAAAGCATTATGAATTTTTATTATAAATAATATTGATACTGTATTTAATTTTTAATAATATACTAATTTAACACCCGGCATATTATGGATTTGAAAAGAAATAAACACTTATTAAAAATACTAAAAAAATAATATTGAAAATGGTACACACAAATCGTAATATTATTTCTTCTATTTATATGAAGATTGTTCTTCAAAAAAATATTTTTTACATTAAAATTCAAAATATTATTTTTCTAATTACATTAAAACTGATATTCATAATAAAGAATTTCAAAATATTTTTACCCGAGAGTCATGAAATAATTGTAAAGTATAACAAAATACTATAAACTTGACATGAAAACTCATAGAAAATCGAGTTTGTAAAAATGTAAAATATACACTGATAATTCTATTAGAAAACATATTTAATATTATTTTTTTATTTTTTTTTTTCTGTGTAAGACACTAATTTGTCCATGTAAATATATAATGTGTGTATCAATGCATTATATTGAATTAGATACGGAGATTTGGAATATATTCAATATTTATTTTTCTAGGCTTAATAATTTATTTTTATTTTTGTTTCTCTTTTTTTTCTTTTTCTTATTTGCGTAACAATAGTTTTCTCATATATATTTTTATTTTATTCTTCAATGCATTATATTAGCGATTAGATAAGGAATTTTAAGTTTTATATATATATATATATATATATATATATATATATTATATATATATATATATATATATATATATATATATCCCTTTTGTAATAATATACTCCTATTTTACTTAAATAGATATTTAAATTTTAAAAATAAAATTATTTTAACTTTTATTATAAATAAAATTAGTTCAATTTTTATAGATTTTTCTCTAATTAAATATGCCTTTTTTATATTTTAATATTAGGAGAATAAAGTAAGAAGTTTGAATTAGAAAAATATGATAATGAAAATATTAATTAGGTAACGTATAATAAACAAAAATTATTTAAATTAGAGAAAATAATAATAATATAAAAATATCAAAATTAAGAAAAATATAAATTAAAAAAAATTAAATTTAGTTAGATTGGAGCGTCAAAAATTTTTTCGAAGCTAACGAAGTATGGGAAACAAATACATAAAAATTTGAAGATTTTGCATTAATACATAGAAGAGATACTGTGAGAAGAAGATTTCTAAAATCAAATTAAAGATGAAAATACATTTTAACCTTGAAATATTGATTCACTAATCATCTTTCCTCACTTGCTACAATTAGTTTGAATTTTGTAGAAAGTTGCGGAGGGTGAAATTCATAAACCATTAAAAAAATCCTCTATACTATAAACAATCGACTGGTATATCATACACTGATATACGCGATATTGATAAATATGAATCGGTAAACTCATATTCATCATTCTTCTTTAATGTATTCACATTCCTGTTTAACCGCCGTTCTCGGCAAAAACCCATGGTAAGGAAATCCATCATCTGATATTATGAGATATTAATTCCGTATTAATGTGAACAATTAATATTGTAATATAATGCATTGAAAATAAAATTAAAAATATATATGAGAAACTATTGTTACGCCAAATAAGAAAAACAAAATAAAGAGAAACAAAAAATAAAAAATAAATTATTAAGCCTATAAAAATAAATATTGAATATATTCCAAATCTCCGTATCTAATCTAATATAATGCATTGCTACACACATTATATATTTACATGGACAAATTAGTCTTACACAAAAAAAATAAAAAAATAAAAAAATAATATTAAATATGTTTTCTTAATAGAATTATCAGTGCATATTTTACATTTTACAAACTCGATTTTCTATGAGTTTTCATGTCAAGTTTATAGTATCTTATTATAATTTACAATTATTTCATGACTCTCGGGTAAAAATATTTTGAAAT
Source organism: Phtheirospermum japonicum (assembly GCA_014905375.1). Lineage (NCBI taxonomy): Eukaryota > Viridiplantae > Streptophyta > Magnoliopsida > Lamiales > Orobanchaceae > Phtheirospermum > Phtheirospermum japonicum. The sequence goes on from BMAC01000344.1 coordinate 814,266, forward strand.
TCTTTATTATGAATATCAGTTTTACTGTAATTAAAAAAAATAATATTTTAATTTTAATGCAAAAAATATTTTTTTGAAGAACAATATTCATATAAATAGAAAAAGTAATATTACGATTTGTGTGTACCATTTCTCAATATTATTTTTTTAGTATTTTTAATAAGTATTATTTCTTTTCAAATCCATAATATGCGGGTGTTAAATTAGTATATTATTAAAATTAAATACAGTATCAATATTATTTATAATAAAAATTCATAATGCTTTACAATAAAATCTACTGATAACATCGCATACTATTCAATAGAAGAAAAAGAATCATAATCACAAATGTATATTTCATGGGTTTTCCAAAAAATAAAATCTTACCAAAATATTTATGCATAATCCTTTTGATCTATATGTCAAACTCAATTGTTCGTTTAAAAAAAAAAAATTGTAGAGTTATGGTTGCTTACGTGTCATTCAATCATAACTACCTAATTTAATATTTTGTATTTTATCATATGTTGTCTGATTTGATATTTTTAATTTATTATATTTAATGATCAATATTTTTTCTTTTATTTAATTTAGTATTTCATTATTATTTAATTCTATATTTTTCTTTTACTCTTCTAATATAAAAATATAAATAATTCACAAATAATTAAAAAGAAAATTTTAATTAGTTATCTTAATAAAAACATAAATTACATATGAAATAACATTAATTAAAAAAACTTAATAATAAAAATAATTAAATAAGTTATATTTATAATGAATGTTGAAAAAATATTATTTTTAGAATTTCAAAGATATTCTATATAAGTAAATCACGAGTTACTTGGAATATTCTACATATGTAGCTAAATATTAGTAATGAGTTTAATTTAAACATAAAAATATAAAATTATATAATAATAATAACTAATAAATATTGATTAGATACCGAGACACACGGGTTAAGAGTATGACACTTTTTTTATTTTTATAAGCATGCAATTAATAATTATTAAAAAATCTAATATATTCATTAATTAAAATATTAAATTATTTAATGATAATAGCAATTAATTAATAGATATTATTAGGCACGAGTTAAAAACGTGACATATTTTGAAAATTATTAAGTATATAAATAATATAATTAACAAATTCAATCTAAACTTAAAATATAAAATTAGTTAATAATAACAATAACTAATAGACTGTATAGTACAAGTGTTCAGCATACGACATTCTTTGAATTAAAGATTCTATAATTATCACAAATTCTATATTATATTTTTTTAATTTAATTATCACAAGTAATAATAATATTTATAAACATAGTCAAAAGGATATCTATTTTTTCATCAGAAAATCTTGATCCTTTGTTTTCAAAAAGGTGAAGATTGCATTAAAAAATCCCGACACTCGCATCATATCTTGTTAATCTCCCCTCACATGATAACACAACCCCAAAAGATTCCATTTTGCGCCTTTATAAAACGTAAGCAGTTCTAGAGTTTTCTAAACCATCTAAAGAAAAGCAAAAGATTGATTGTGCACTTTTACTAATAACTTCATCTCATGTTTTAAGCAAAACGGGGTTTAATTTCTAGGTTTAATTTGCTCTTACAAATATATACACACAACCACATATATTATAGATATTAATATATAAGGCATGGGGGTGAGGGGATGGATTATGGATACACAAGTACCACTGGGGATGCTAGTGGTACAATTGATCACAGCAGGGCTGCAAATTCTTTCTAGGGTTATTCTGAGTGAGGGCACATTTATTTTCGCTCTCATTACTTATCGCCACGTCGTTGCTGCATTAAGCATCGTTCCGTTCGCTCTTTACTTTGAAAGGTTAGTTTTTTTTTTTTTACGTAAGTTTAAAAAAAAGAAAAAAAGTTGTCGTCATCAATTATTTTATTATGGTGTTTCTTGAATGATATTAATTTCTGAAAAACCTAATTATCATGCAGAGGTGCTGTAAAGAAGCTTACCTTTGCAGCTTTCTTCTGGCTTTTCATGGTGGCGTTAACTGGGTAATATATTATATAGTAAATCATTTATTTACTTTATAATATATATATATATATATATATATAATAACAAATAAAAAAAAATCTAATTATGATTTTAATAATGCAGGATATCAATGGCGATGGGATTATTCTACTATGGTCTCAAGGATACTAGTGCTACATATGCTACTAACTTCTTAAACCTTATTCCAGTTTTCACTTTTCTCTTTGCAACCATCTTCAGGTTTGTAAATTAATTAATTAAAGTACTTTTAATTCCAAAAACAAATAAATATATAGTAAATATGATGTTTTTACTAATATGGTGGTATTGAATATTGGTGAATCAGAATAGAAAAATTGGGACTGGGTACAAAGGCAGGCAAGATAAAAACAGTAGGAGCAATGCTATGCCTAGCTGGAGCATTGACCATTGCTCTATACAAGGGCCAATCATTCCATCTCAGTCATTATTACAAGCATGATTCAATCCAAATCACCGCCAAGCTAAATAAGACACGTGGAACTGTGAGTTTAATTGCAAGCTGCTTGTCTTATGGTCTCTGGTTCATTCTCCAGGTAACAATTCAAAACAATCTATCTCGTGATATATATTCTTTCTAGATAGATAGTTCTTTTTCAAATCTCATGTTTTTCTTTTTTTTTAATTTATATGACAGGTGAAGTTATTCAAAGTATTTCCTTATAAATACTGGGCAACCTTGCTGACGTGTATCATAGGATCGGCTCAAGCCGCAGTGATCGGCTTGTGTTTAGATAGGGAGCCGAGTTCTTGGCGATTGGGTTTGAACTTGCAGCTAGTTACTATAATCTACTCGGCAAGTCTCTATCTATTTTGAGTAATTATTTGATGAAAAATCGAAACTCTTAGGTCATGAGTAAGAGCAAACAAATTAGTTATATTTCATTTTATAAAAACATTGAAATTGTGTGTTTCTATATTTATAGGGGATTTTGGCCACAGCCGCAACGTTTTCTTTGATTTCATGGGCAATTACACAGAGAGGGCCCACGTATCCTTCCATGTTCAATCCTTTGGCGCTTATTTTAATCGCTATTTTAGAAGCTCTTATCCTAGGTGAAGAGATCTCCGTGGGAAGGTACGATTAATATTTTTATTACTTCACTCTTATTTAGATATATTTATAATTATTGTAAGTCAAAGTTTGACTTGATGTGAATGGAATGTTAATGCAGCTTGATAGGAATGGCTTTGATCATTGTGGGGTTGTATTCATTCTTGTGGGGTAAGAACAAGGACATTAAAGCTGCCATGGTCTCTCTTAAAGGCGGCAATGGTGGCGGTGGTGAAGACATCGAGAAAGGAGCTTCCGATGGTGGCGTTGGTGAAGACATCGAGAAAGGAGCTTCATTGGAAGCTGTAGAATCACAATCCCCGGCAACGACCCAACGCTAGATCCAGCTAATTCTCTTATAAAGGATTAGCACAATTTTTTAATTGAGAAATTAATTATATATTTCAATGTTATACTTCTCAAAAAGATGTGTACTAAAAAAATATATAATCTTAAGATTAGGAAATTCATTACAATTTTTATATAGTGTTTTCATTGGAATTATACTACATTATGAGCGAATTAATTTATGAAAAGTAAGAGTAAAAGTATAAAAAAAACAAAAAAAAAAAAACTACTCAAGGTATCTAAGAATATTTCACTACCATCGGTTACAACTATTATATTATACACCTCGATCTTCTTGCATCATACATCTAATTTGAAGGTTAATCAGTTTATACATAATATCCATTAGTACCAAGAATTCATTCCAAATTTATTAATTAAAATACAAAAAGAACTGTCAGTTCTTATGCAAAAACTAATCACTTTAAATATAAAATTCTTTGACACATATTTATTTTACATAAACGAGTTCATCAATATGAACTTAAAATTCGTTATACTTGGGCCCAATAAAATTTCTTTAGTTGTTAAAATTGGCGCTGGACTGTATTGGGCCACTGGAGCATGCCATTGGAACATATATAGCATGAATTCCGTATATGCTTTAATTAGATTTTCAACTTTCTCTCTCTATATATATATAAATAAGAGAACGTCATAACACACTATATTCTTAGTAGTAATAATTAGGGAAAACTCCCGAATACTACCAAAACATCAATCCCAATTCTCATATAATCCAACGACTCTTTTAATTTCTATATAAACCAAATACTTCCCATTTAATACAAAATTTTATTTAAACTATCAAAAATACCCCCACATCTCCCTCTCTCTCTCTAACTCTCTCACTCCCCTAAATTAAATATGTTCCTATTAAGCTATGTCCCAATTTGCTACCAGAAATCCCACTAATTTAGCAATTTGTCTAAATTATTAAACTATGTAAATTATGAGACTGAAAGTTAGTATATAAAGCCAACAAATAAGCCCACTATAATTATAATTTTGAAGTTGGAAAGGAGAGAATATTAATTATAATTTTGCAGTTTTAATGTGAATGTGAATAAACTTGTATCCATATTTGTTTGTATAATTATAATTTAGAAATTAGACTTTTAAATCCTAATAACATGTATATTTAAAGTATCAATGATTATAACCTAGGAAACTAACCAACAAATTAATTACTTAATACTAATAATATTATTTAATAATTTATAATAATAGCTTGTAATTAATCCAGCAAAGTAGTATGTAATTTTTTAAAAATCGTGGAAAGTAGTTTGTAATTTTCCAAAAATTTTGTGAAATAGTATGCAATTTATGCAAATTAGTTTGTAATTTTTCAAAAATTTTGTGAATTAGTATGCAATTTATGCAAAGTAGTACCTAATTTCTCAAAAAATTATGCGAAGTAGTATGTAATTTCCCAAAAACTATACGAAGTAGTGTGTAATTTTTCAAAATTTACACGAGTAGTTTTGAAATTTACACGCGTAGTTCTAAAATTACACAAGTAGTTCTGAAATTTACACGAGTAGTTCTGAATTTAAACGAGTAGTTCTGAATTTACGTAAGTAGTTCTTAATTTACACGAGTAGCTCTGAATTTTTAAAAAATAAAATAAAATAGTTAAAAAAGATAATTTAGTAGTATTATATAAACAAAGTAGTTTGTAATTTTAACAAAGAAGTACGTAGTTCGCAATCTGAACAAAATAGTTTGTAATTTTAATAGAGTAGTTCGTAATTAATCATGTAACAGTATTTCATATAATTTAGATCATGGAAAGATGATTTGTGGAACACAAAGATACCTAATTGTCATTTTCCCTACGTTTTTTTTTTGTAAAGTTGCAATTACCTTATTTATCATATTTTACTTTATTGGTTAGACTTCAAGTTTGGAAAAATTGAAATTGCATTAAATTTTATTAGCATGTCATAATTTGATTGTTTCAACTCCTCTTCTTGAGAAGAATCTATTAAAGGTAGTTTAGTATATTATTATAGTAATTGGATTATTATGAAACTTTTATATTAAATGGAGTTTTAGAGCAATTTGTTTTATGTTTTGGACTATATGAGATTTTTCCCTAATAATAATTCATGTGTAAACATGCATAAGAAAATGAAACACAAGAAGAATTACCTAATATGTGATAAAAAAAAACACAATTAATCCCACACACTCACACGTAGATCCGGGTATGTACATGGTTGGATCAAATCAATCCCAATTCCCAGCACTGGCTCTAAAACTAGATGAAAAGACAGAACAAGAAAAAAAGAAAAATAAAGTTGTTAAATGGCCCTTGAACAAGACAATTTAAGGGTGAGAACATTAATGAGCATGTAATTAAATATTTAATTAAGTAGTAAAGCAAAGGCTAAGAAAAGCATCTTCAATAAAATTGTGAACCTCCGTTGAATTAAGAGCAACATAACAATAAATCAAGTCCTCCATCTGATCCCAATTTCGAATCCCCACGTTCTCGATCATTTCCAGTATCGACTCTCTGATTTCGCCAATCGGATTTGTCGAATACTTGACGGCGCAGATGCAATCCCGGAACGCCACGCTGGCATCACCTGGCATCTTTGCTGAAAAACTCACACCTACTCTTGAATTTCTCCTTTGCAAATACTTTTTCTTAATCAATTTGCTTTCTTGATTCTGAAAACCCATTGTGTTTTTTCTTTTTCTTTTTCTAATTTTTTTTCCAGTGTGTTGGGAAGTTATGATGTGCTGAGTGATGAGAATTCACGCATTATTTATGAAGATGATGTTGGTTTAATTTGTGAGTGATGTGTAAATATATTTATGTGGGTGCATGGACATAAATGAGGGCATGTTAAATGTGGGTGATGGGGGGATCAGATCATGAGGGAGAGGAGTGGAGGCCATGTTCATGTGTTCCGTTTTTATGTGCTATATTGCATACACGGGCGTAGGATTTTTTTTATTTTTTTCGGTGCTAATAGGATATTAAATATTTTGAAAATTAAGATATAATTAATAGTAATTTATAATAAAAAATGATATGCCAAATTCTCCATTTAGATTTTGGAAAAATATTTCCAAGCAAAAGGATTTTTTAGGCACATTGACCAAAATATGACAAATATTCTATTGAAATGTTCTTTCTTTCTTTTTAATAGTGATCGATACATTTTTTACGATTTAGGACATGTATCTCGAGTCCTATGAATGTTCCTGACCCGAGAAATGAAAAGTAATATCAAGACCGTATAAAAAGACTTATTTTTGAGACATATGTATTAAGCAATAGTATAAGTCACAACAATCTGATGGATTCAGGTCACGATTGCAGATTTATTTAGCGACTTGATATCTTCAGGTCGCATGATGCCGACCTGATAGTTTCAGGTCGAGTGAGTGTCGACCTGATAGGTCTCAACACGAGAGATCTGCATGGAACTTACGCCACGTCGAATGATATCAACCCTAGATCAGTACAATCCTATCTGCTACATCTGTCATTCTCATATTACGCCAACTTTTTTTTAAGATCTGTTATTCTCAGATTCATTTTTTTTAGATATGTTGTTCTCAATTTTTTTGTGTTTGTTTTGTAATCAATATCCAAAACTATTTTCTTTCTCCTTGCTGTGAAATTAATTCTTTCCGGGAACTCACATATCTGTAAATTATTTTCCGATTATCATTTTCTGAGAATTTTGTAAAGGTCTATTTCTATCCGCGTATTGGTTTACCATAATTAACGATAATTAACGATTGTTAATTAATCCACAATCATACCATTTTTTTTGCCATCACCTTAGGTATTTAACCATTCCTACATTTAAGGTAATTTGATTATCGGAATGAAAATTAGATGACTATTAATGGCCAATTCAACACGTCCACGTTACTTTATATTGATTAATGATGTTGTTGTTGTAAAATAAACATTCGAAGTGAATCAACTGTTTTGTAGATTTTATTTGATCTTTTTGTGCAACCAATTACAAAAATAACATTCTTTTAACCAACAAACAATGTAATAGTTGAATAAATTTATTGAGATATGATGATATATTTGAAAGAAAATTTGACTATACCATAATTAACAATAATTTATTTGAATGAATAACATTTTTTCTTTATTGGATTGGAATTTAATTATACCTTAATTAGATTACCATATATTCCTTTAAAGTATATTCATTCAAAAATTAAAAGAAACTTGTGGGTAAAAATATAGATTTGATTCCTTATTATAAGTACAAGTTACTAAAAGAACTGAATTGCATGTGATTGATTTTGATTAGTTATCAGAAATTAAAATTAGTTGAGAAAAATGATACACAAACCAAACAAACAAGAATATATACATATTTTCGATATTTTTAAATTATATTATTATGATGGAATTTCCAGTCTAGTCTGCAGCAAGTGCAGTGAGATTTAGCCTCCAACCATGGAACCAAATAGTTGGTCTATGGGCACAGGGCAGCCTCCAGATGGAGAAGTTCTTCGGGCCTTTTCTATTTCTTTTGGCCATGATTACACGCAAGGTGTTTGGAATTATAATTATATAGTCCAATGATATCTAATTTTGTTTCTCATGACAGACTTTCGTTGAAATCATATAAATAGTGTATAATTTGTCTTCATACCAGGTTGCTCCTGCCTTGCTTCTGGATGTAATGTTGTTGTAAACCCCTCCGAACTAACTCCATTGACTGCATTAGCAGCGGCTGAACTCTCCATTCAAGCTGGGATACTTCCTGTAATTCTTATTCTAAGCCATTACCTCTTCATGAATATATGTATCGTGTTACATTGCTATACATGGATTGGATTGATTTATTTTCTACTTAGAATGTTGCTAGTGACAACAAAATGAAATCAGTAGATAAAAAAAATTAACTTTGATTGTTTATTTGAAAACACAATGATGCAGACTGTTGCGAGAGGATTCGGTGACTGGGAAATTCGCCTGCAATCGGAGACACTCTACTTGCAAGCCCCCAAGTGTTTTTTGCTTGACTTTCAAACTATCTGTTGTAATGGGAAATGCACCTGAAATATCATCCTCATGACCATCTAACTGATAGAAGATACATGTGGAAGCTAATCCTAATGATGATTAGATTTGTTGGGGACCTCATGAGATTTATGGTATAGTATATTAGTATAGATTTTTGAATAATCTCAAAGCCTTTAGAGGTTCTCTGTATTTGTTGATTGATTGAATAAGGACTGGGTTGAATCTGTTTTTAATTAGATTACTATTCATTGCCATTAAGCATTAGTGCTTCTGTATTAATAATGATTCTCTTCGTTTCCCAATTGGTATAATTCTGGAAAACTATTAGTATATTTTTTATTTTATTTTTAAAAGGCTGATTATCGAAAATACAATGAGGTTTGATAGAAAAAATTAAAAATTTTAAAATTACTATCGATTTTTAAATTTATAAAATACTTTATAAATTCCAATTAGCAGATCAAACATCATAAGTATTTTTTAAAAGTAAAAGTAAACGATGAAAAGTAAAAGATATGCAACAGTGAAGGAAAACTAAGGGCGATAATTATGGACTATATTTAGACATTTAGTCTAATTATAGTAAAGTTGGCATATCCATTTTAATTGTCATTTGGAGCTTTTATTCTAAGAATATATTCTAATGTAGCTGATTTTATGTATTTAATCAAAATTTAGATGTTAACTTGATCATTTTTATGTACGTATTTTATTCATATATATATATATGATTGAGTTCAAATGATCTAATATTGCATAGTGCAATTATATGAACATGTTCATTGTGCTTTTTACACAGTACTGTAGTTCTAAAATCAGTCCAGTTTATATATATATATATATATCACTTACCTTATTGATTTTGCAATTTTTTTTATTAAGTTAACAAATTCGATTTTTTTTTTTTTTGTAAGACTGAAGCAAGTGACAATACTTAAATCAATATTATTTAAAAATGATAGTATATAGTATATATATATAAACTGGACTGATTTTAGAACTACAGTACTGTGTAAAAAAGCACAATGAACATGTTCATATAATTGCACTATGCAATATTAGATCATTTGAACTCAATCATATATATATATATGAATAAAATACGTACATAAAAATGATCAAGTTAACATCTAAATTTTGATTAAATACATAAAATCAGCTACATTAGAATATATTCTTAGAATAAAAGCTCCAAAATGACAATTAAAATGGATATACCAACTTTACTATAATTAGACTAAATGTCTAAATAATTTCCATAATTATCGCCCTTAGTTTTCCTTCACTGTTGCATATCTTTTACTTTTCATCGTTTACTTTTACTTGGGATAATTAAAAAATACTTATGATGTTTGATCTGCTAATTGGAATTTATAAAGTATTTTATAAATTTAAAAGCGATAGTAATTTTAAAATTTTTAATTTTTTCTATCAAACCTCATTGTATTTTCGATAATCAGCCTTTTAAAAATAAAATAAAAAATATACTAATAGTTTTCCAGAATTTATACCAATTGGAAACGAAGAGAATCATTATTAATACAGAAGCACTAATGCTTAATGGCAATGAATAATAATCTAATTAAAAACAGATTCAACCCAGTCCTTATTCAATCAATCAACAAATACAGAGAATCTCCAAAGACTTTGAGATTATTCAAAATCTTATACTAATATACTATAACATAAATCCCAGGAGGTCCCCAACAAATCTAATCATCCTTAGGATTAGCTTCCACATGTATCTTCTATCAGTTAGATGGTCATGAGGATGATATTTCAGGGTGCATTTCCCATTACAAACAATAGTTTGAAAGTCAAGCACAAAAAACCTTGCGGGGCTTGCCAAGTAGAGTGTCTCCGATTGCAGGCGAATTTCCCAGTCACCCGAATCCTCTCGCAACAGTCTTGCATCATTGTGTTTTCAAATAAACAATCAAAGTTAATTTTTTTTATCTACTGATTTCTTTTGTTGTCACTAGCAACATTTCTAAGTAGAAAATAA
>BMAC01000344.1:824763-835021 GCA_014905375.1 Phtheirospermum japonicum
TTATTTTCTACTTAGAAATGTTGCTAGTGACAACAAAAGAAATCAGTAGATAAAAAAAATTAACTTTGATTGTTTATTTGAAAACACAATGATGCAAGACTGTTGCGAGAGGATTCGGGTGACTGGGAAATTCGCCTGCAATCGGAGACACTCTACTTGGCAAGCCCCGCAAGGTTTTTTGTGCTTGACTTTCAAACTATTGTTTGTAATGGGAAATGCACCCTGAAATATCATCCTCATGACCATCTAACTGATAGAAGATACATGTGGAAGCTAATCCTAAGGATGATTAGATTTGTTGGGGACCTCCTGGGATTTATGTTATAGTATATTAGTATAAGATTTTGAATAATCTCAAAGTCTTTGGAGATTCTCTGTATTTGTTGATTGATTGAATAAGGACTGGGTTGAATCTGTTTTTAATTAGATTATTATTCATTGCCATTAAGCATTAGTGCTTCTGTATTAATAATGATTCTCTTCGTTTCCAATTGTATAAATTCTGGAAAAACTATTAGTATATTTTTTATTTTATTTTTAAAAGGCTGATTATCGAAAATACAATGAGGTTTGATAGAAAAAATTAAAAATTTTAAAATTACTATCGCTTTGAAATTTATAAAGTACTTTATAAATTCCAATTAGCAGATCAAACATCATAAGTATTTTTTAATTATCCCAAGTAAAAGTAAACGATGAAAAGTAAAAGATATGCAACAGTGAAGGAAAACTAAGGGCGATAATTATGGAAATTATTTAGACATTTAGTCTAATTATAGTAAAGTTGGTATATCCATTTTAATTGTCATTTTGGAGCTTTTATTCTAAGAATATATTCTAATGTAGCTGATTTTATGTATTTAATCAAAATTTAGATGTTAACTTGATCATTTTTATGTACGTATTTTATTCATATATATATATATGATTGAGTTCGAAATGATCTAATATTGCATAGTGCAATTATATGAACACTGTTCATTGTGCTTTTTTACACAGTACTGTAGTTCTAAAATCAGTCCAGTTTATATATATATACTATATACTATCATTCCTTTGTTTGTATCCTCTAATGTCTTACCTTATTGATTTTGCAGACTTTTTTATTAAGTTAACAACTCCGATTTTTTTTTTGTAAGACTGAAGCAAGTGACAATACTTAAATCAATATTATTTAAAGATATTATTAATGGATAATAGTTAATCGAGAAATCTGATTAAATATCCTTTGCAAAAATATTGTGATTTTTATTATTAATGTTATTTACTTTCTTACATTAGTTTTTTGTTATTTTTATTTTATATTTATGATCACATATATATATAGAGAGAGTTCTCTTACATATTAACTATATTAAATCAATGTATTAATAATAATTTATATATTAATACAATTATCTACACGGTGAAGTTTAAAAGCAATAAGGAATTACCCAGTTAATACAATAGGCCTACTGTTTGATGGTGAGGGATGCATAATGTACAAGAGAAGAGTTATGTAAGTTCAACAGTTAAGAATACACAAGCACACGTCGTTTCTTATGGTTACAAACTCATTTAAACGTATAATGGTCAATTAGTTGAGATCTATCAAATACATTTTCAAGTTTATAATAAGGACCACGATACATTTTCACATTTATAATAAGGACCAGAGACTATGTCTATCAAAAAAGGTAGCAAGAATCCATGGCTGTTTGGCGTTTTTTCTCATTGGATATCCATGACAGGAATCATCTGTACGAAGATTGGAAATTCTATATTGCGAGTATCATTGCGAATAAGACAGTTAGTATATAAAGAAGTAAAACGAATTTTTTTGTGATGCCATATTAATAATGCATTTTTAAAATTAATGTTTGTATACATTTTTTTGATATGTCCTCGTAAAACGCGGGTATTCAAACTAGTAAGAAGATTAAAGTAATTATCACGGCGGCAATAGAGAAGTTACAACAGTGGTAGAAACTTCTTCTAAATAAACAACCATCATTTAAGATATAATTTGTTTTTGGCTTAAATCTTTCATATAAAATTGGACTAAAATAAACTTAACAACATTGACTGATTTATTATTAACGTGAACTATACTATTTTATTATTGTAAAAACGTATATTTAAAAAACAAAACAAAAACTAGAACGATCCCAAAAAACTTGCACTTAAAAATACCATCTTCAAGTGTTACTAACAACGTGGATCGGTGCAATTTCCAAAATAAAAACAAACGTTCAGGAGTATTTGTAACTTTGAAACGAGTGTTTTTATAAGGCTAAACATCATGTCAGTTTTTGTAATATCGTCTGAAAATTTCATGGTCCGAAATCGAGAAGGTTTGGATGCTATTGGATATAATTTTATTTTTTTTAAATCTTCTGATTATTTTTGGGCTTTTTGTATATTTATTTTTTCAAGATTTTTCTATTGCCTATTCTTCAATTTTTTCTCCACCAATCAATTTTAACCCCTTTCAAAAATAATATAAATTTATTTAATCATTAATCATTTTTATCATTTTCAATAAATTTCATTATTTTGTTCACATAATTTTAATTATTAAGTATATTCAATTAATATTTTACTTTTTCTAACATTAAATAATTTTAATCATTATATTTTTATCTAATTGATTCACACTCAAACCACTTAAAAGAATCATTAGTCTAATCAAAATGAAATTGTATTCAATGGCATTCTTTGAACGTGATCTCTCAATCATACTAAGTAATTGCATGCCATGTTAGTAAAGGGTTAATTCTTTTCTCACCAAGACCAAGGTTGAAATTAATAGTTTTGTGTCCTTACTGTCACGCACTTGTACTCGTTACAACGTGCCGTGCGGCCCTAGCCCCTTTTCGCCCCTTGCGATGGCTAAGTCAGCCTCCCAAATATGAGTTGCTTGTTGCTAAGAAAAAGGTGTGCGAGAGAAAGACAAATAACAATGGAAAGCTTGCGAGAGTGGTTGGAAAGAAAATAGCTTTGTACAATTTACTTGATGCTTACAATGCTTGAGTTTGCTTGGATGATCCAAAAATGCCTGGCCCTACTCCTATTTATACTAGTTTCCCACCGCCATTGGTGGGTCTCTCTAGAAACTCCTACATGCCACCGCCATTGGTGGAGCTGCCTAGAATATTCTACACACATGTACACACCACCTCCTCAAATGGAGGGATCTATAAGCTCCTACACGATTCCTGCCCAAGGAAGCCCCTAGATGCGCCCATTCCGGCGGGTTCTAGAGAAATCTGCCCTAATCTACATGCCTACGGTATTTACAAGCATGGCCTACAATATTCTAGGGAAATCTAGAATATTCCTCGGTCAAAACTGGTCAAAATTGAGCCTCCTGGTCAAAATGTCGGAAATTTAAGACCTTGGCTCGGCGGGGTGTTACATTCTCCCCCACCTATGCGAGCGGCGCCCTCGTCGCCTCGTAGTGTTGGAGTGCATCCCGGAATTGCCACAAGTCATCCTGAAACTCCCATGACGCCTCGGACTCGGGCAGTCCCTTCCATTTGACTAAATATTGTACCTTGGGTGGAACACCCCATCGCCTCATGACTCGAGTCGCGAGCACCTCGTCAATCTCCTTGTCATATGACTTGGTGTTGATGGGCGGTGCTCGCATTGACACGCCTCGGTCTCTGTCTTCAACGTCTCCGTGGTATGGCTTGAGCATGCTGACGTGGAAGACTGGATGGATCTTAAGGGTAGGCGGCAACTCAACCCTATACGCCACGTTGCCTACCCTGTCGGTTACCGGAAATGGGCCCTCGTACCGTCGCACCAGGCCCTTGTGCAGGCTCCGCAATGCCTTGAATTGCTGGGGTAGCAGCTTGACGAGGACTTGGTCCCCCACGGTGTATTCCTGTGGCCTCCTCGACTCGTCTGCCCATCGCTTCATCCTCTTGCGGGCCTTCTCCAAACAAGCTCGCGCTAGGTCCGCCTGCTCCTCCCAGGACCTAGCCATCCTCTCGGCGCCCGGGCTCGCCACATCCTTTGCGGGTGCCGAGATGGTGTGCGGGGTCAACGGTTGCTGTCCCGTTGCTAGCTCGAACGGACTACGCCCAGTAGCTTCAGTCCTCTGCAAATTATACGAAAACTGGGCGATATCGAGCAGCTTAGCCCAATCCTTTTGGTTGGCACTCACGAAGTGCCGCAGGTAACACTCGAGCAAAGCATTCACCCTCTCTGTTTGCCCATCCGTCTGTGGGTGAAAGCTGGTCGAGAAATTCAGTTTGGTCCCGAGCAGCTTGAATAGCTCGGTCCAAAGTCGCCCTGTGAAACGAGGGTCCCGATCGGTTATGATGCTCCTCGGTAGCCCCCAATATTTCACCACATTCTTGAAGAAGGATCGGGCAGCCTCCTCTGCCGTGCAATCCTTCGTACAGGGTATAAATGCCCCATACTTCGAGAACCGGTCTACCACCACCATTATGGACCCGTACCCCTCGGACTTCGGCAACGCGCTTATGAAATCCATGGTGATCGAATCCCAGGGCCTTTCTGCGATTGGGATTGGCTCCAGTAGGCCGGCTGGTTTCTGTGTCTCGACCTTGTCTTGCTGGCAAACAAGACACGTCTTGACGTAGGTCTCCACCTCGTCCCGCATTTGGGGCCAATAGTATGCTGCCTCCAACAAGGCCTGGGTGCGTTTCTGCCCAGGGTGACCCGCCCACTTCGTATCATGACACTCCTTCACTAGGTCACGCCTGATGCCGTCCCACCTTGGTACGAACAACCTCGGTCCCTCCGTGTAGAGCAGATCGTCCTCTACCCAAAAGCGATGAGTCTTGCCCTCCCCGGCAAGTCTCATCAATTCCCTAGCCACCGGGTCCCGTCCTAGTCCGTCCTTTATGCGCTCTGTAATGGACCCCGGGCCTGGCTAAGGGTTGCGAGCTCCGCCTTCCGACTAAGTGCATCCGCCACAAGATTAGCCTTGCCGGGCTTATACTCCAGCTTGTAATCGAACTCGGCAAGGAAATCCTGCCACCTTGCCTGTTTGGGGGAAAGCTTCTTTTGGGTCTGGAAATAACTGGTTGCCACATTGTTCGTTTTGACCGTGAAGTGCGCTCCGAGTAGGTAATGCCTCCACACTCGTAGGCAATGAATGACCGCCGTCATCTCCTTCTCCTGTACCGTGTAGCGTCTCTCGGTGTCGTTGAGCTTACGGCTCTCGAACGCTACCGGGTGATGCCCCTGCATCAATACTCCCCCGATGGCGAAGTCGGATGCATCGTTGTGGACTTCGAACGGCTTATCGAAGTCCGGCAGCGCCAAGACGGGCTCCTTGGTCACTGCGGCCTTTAACCCCTCAAAGGCCTGTTGGCAATCATCGGACCACTCCCACGCCTTATTCTTTTTGAGCAGGTCCGTTAATGGTGCTGCCTTCGCCGAGTACCCCTGTATGAATCGACGATAGTAATTGACTAGACCGAGAAATGATCTAAGCTCGGTCACCTTGGTCGGGGCCTCCCAATCCACAATCGCCTTTATTTTTGCCCCGTCCATCCGGATAGTCCCATGCCCGATAATGTGCCCAAGGAAGCCGATTTCTTCCTTGGCGAAGACGCACTTGGACTCCTTGACGTATAGCTCATTTTCTCTTAATACTCGGAAGACGGTGCGTAGGTGGTCGGCGTGCTCCTCCAATGAATTACTATAGATAACAATGTCGTCCAAATAGACCACCACGAACCGGTCCAAGTAGGGGTGGAAAATCTTGTTCATGAGGGTACAAAACGTCGCGGGCGCGTTGGTCAGCCCAAAGGGCATGACCAGCCACTCGTACGACCCGTACCGAGTGATGCACGTCGTTTTTGGCTCGTCCCCTTCCGCTATACGGACTTGGTAGTAGCCCTTTTGTAAATCCATCTTCGTGTACACCTTGGCTCCCCCAAGCCTGTCAAATAAGTCCGCAATTAACGGGATAGGATATCGGTTCTTGACGGTAACCTTGTTTAGCGCCCGGTAATCTACGCACATGCGTAGCGACCCATCATGCTTCTTTTGGAATAGTACCGGCGCGCCGTAAGGTGCCTTTGACGGCCTGATCATCCCTCTATCTAGTAGCTCCTTCAATTGGTTCCGGAGTTCCTCAAGCTCCGGCGGCGACATACGGTAGGGTGCCAAGGATGGCGGCTTGGCACCCGGCTCCAGCTCGATCACATGATCCACCTCCCGCCTCGGTGGTAATTTACTTGGTAGCTCGGTCGGCATGATGTCCCTATTTTCCTCAAGAACACTTTGGATGAGGGGTGGCACATCCTCATCCACCTTGGTCGGCTCCTCCTCCTTTAGCACGGCTAAGTAAGTCGGCTCGCCCCTCCTTGCGCCCTTCGCAATTTGCATGGCCGACAACTGTCCCGATTTTGGTCCCCCAGCCGACTCCACGGTTGGAACCAAGCACGCAGACCCTTTCTCCAGAATGCACATTGTGCTAAAAGATGGCATGGGTATCGCACTTACCTGCCTCAGGAAATCCATGCCGAGCACGACTTTAAAGTCATCCATTGGCGCGACCGAGAAATTCGCCTGGCCCTTCCAGGTGCCTAACTGTAGCCCCACGCCTCGGGCTACTCCTGCGAGCCTCACGGCTTGAGCGTTGACGGACTTGAGCCAACCCTCGCCTCGCGACCAATCAAGACCCAAGCGCCTCGCCTCGTCCTCCGTGATGAAATTGTGGCTCGCCCCCGTGTCGACCAGCGCCTTGGTCGGCTTATTATTGATGATGGCCTCGACGTACATGAGCCCCTTGCTCGACGTCGCAGGCAACGGCCTTGCCTTGAGTGCATTGAGGACCTGTAGAGATCCCATCACGTTCGGTCCTTCCCCCTCATGGGACTCCGACTCGTGTCGCTCCACTATGGCCGAAAGTGACCCCAGCTTGGGGCAATCCTTCATGGCATGCGGCCCCTTACAGACAAAACACCCACCTCGTGGGATAAAGGCCTGCTTCTTCTCCTCGTAGGCCTTGCGCACCGAGCCCTTGTCCGCATCCTTGGGTGTCGGTCGCTTGTAGTCCCGAGTGTCACGCTCTTTTGAGTCCCACTTCTCTCCCCCACCTTTAGCGGGATACTTCTCCTTGCGCTTGGTGGCGTCGGATGGCATCTATGGTCGGTAATCGATAAGCGACTCGGCGGCAGCGATGGCCTCATCGACTGTCTTGACTCCTCGTCGCTGCAACTCCTGCTTGGCCCAGTTTTGCAACCCGTCCACAAAGTGGAATAGAAGATCATTGTCGGATAGGTTCGGAATTTGAAGCATCAGGGTTTGGAAATCCTTGACGTACTCTCGGATCGAACTCCTCTGCCTCAACTCCCTTAATTTCCTACGCGCCTCGTAGACGACATTTTCCGGGTAGAAGTGTCGCCTAAGCTCCCTGACGAAATCATCCCATGTGTCCATCCGGCACGACCCTTTCTCTATGTCCGCATGTTTGCGGCGCCACCATAGCATGGCATTGTCGGTGAGGTAAAGCGTAGCTGTCTTTATCTTCGTGGCCTCGTCCCGAACATTCATGCCCTCGAAGTACTGCGCCAAATGCCACAAGTAGTTGTCGAGCATTTTAGCGTCTCTCGTCCCGTTAAAGCTGGTGGGTTTTGGATACTCGATCCTGGGGGTTGGGGTGGACGTGCTAGCCTCCCCGCTAGCCACGGCCTTCCTACATATGGCGACGTCCTCCTTTAATGCATTGACGATGTCCGTGAGCTGATCCAAGCGTCGCATGATTTCCCCTCGAGCATCCTTTAGCTCCTGGCTAGCGTCCGTGCACTCTTGGACATCCTTCTTGGTGGCCTCCATCTCCCCCATGAGATGGTCCTCCAAGGTCTTAAAAGTGTACTCGACCCTCTCGAGTTTCTCGGCAAGTTCGCCCACGACATAGTCCATAGTAGGCACCTCTGCACGGGCCTTGCTATGGTCTCGCTTCTTCTTGCCTTGATGGGTTGGTTGTGGTTCCCTCCCTCGTGACTCCTCGATCACCCCCGAGCTGCCCGCGTGCTCAACGTCTTTTTCTCCGGCCATAACTCCTTACTTGGCAACAACCGCCCAATCCGGGCTCTGATACCACTTGTCACGCACTTGTACTCGTTACAACGTGCCGTGCGGCCCTAGCCCCTTTTCGCCCCTTTGCGATGGCTAAGTCAGCCTCCCAAATATGAGTTGCTTGTTGCTAAGAAAAAGGTGTGCGAGAGAAAGACAAAGAACAATGGAAAGCTTGCGAGAGTGGTTGGAAAGAAAATAGCTTTGTACAACTTACTTGATGCTTACAATGCTTGAGTTTGCTTGGATGATCCAAGAATGCCTGGCCCTACTCCTATTTATACTAGTTTCCCACCGCCATTGGTGGGTCTCTCTAGAAACTCCTACATGCCACCGCCATTGGTGGAGCTGCCTAGAATATTCTACACACATGTACACACCACCTCCTCAAATGGAGGGATCTAGAAGCTCCTACACGATTCCTGCCCAAGGAAGCCCCTAGATGCGCCCATTCCGGCGGGTTCTAGAGAAATCTGCCCTAATCTACATGCCTACGGTATTTACAAGCATGGCCTACAATATTCTAGGGAAATCTAGAATATTCCTAGGTCAAAACTGGTCAAAATGTCGAAAATTTAAGCCCTTGGCTCGGCGGGGTGTTACATTACGCTCCACAAACATGGCAAATAAGCCAATTTGAATCTCACTGTAGAAATATTTAAAGCCACGCGGAAATGAGCCAACGAAGCGTGTAGTAAATGAAGGAATTGATGATGTGATGAATTTGGTGCCTGCATAATTTTTTTTCCTTACTCTCATCTGTAAGGAAAATGCTAACGCCTGTTTGTATTTCTATTTGTTGTAATTCTGAATTTTGCTATTAAAAATTCTGGTATTCACGATTATATGAATAGTAAGAATTCTTATTTGTTATAAATTTTATAATTTTTTAAATTTTAAATTAAAAAATGAATGATAATGTATTTTTACATTGTATCTGATGTCAAATTATGTCTGAAAAGTGGATGATAGTATATTATTAGAGATAGTTTTTTTTGCCCTCCAATGTATGCTGTTTATTTCACTTTACCCCATGAAGTATTTTTTGTTCCACTTTGCCCTCTGATGTACAATAATTTTCGACGTTGCCCCCCAAACTTTATTTTCGGCGGAATATTTCTTCTAAATTCCATCGACGGGCAGCTGGGGGGCAAAGTGAAAGAATCTTATAGTTTGGGGGTAAAGTATAAAAAATCGTATAGTTTGGGGGGTAAGTTAAAATAATATAAATATTAAAAAAGAATTAAAAGTTTTATATTTGAAAAAGATATATAATTTTTATCTTATACTCTCACACACACAAGGTTGTCAATACAATTCCAATTTTTTTTCAAAAAAACCAATAAATTTCCAATTAATATTTATAATTTTCTAAATATAAATATTATCAATACATCATTTATATTATTAAATATGACACACAGGACTAAGTATTATGTAAATTATTAGGCAAAGTAACATAATAATATATTATTATGTATTATGACTGAACAAAATAAAATAAAGGTGTATTTCGTATATACATTATAATATTATGATACGAAAAATAAAATTATCTTTCGATATTATTATTTGTATAAAAAGTGTGATTAAATACTATATTAATCATGAATACATTATTATATAAGATTATAATTATCGAATAATTATTATAATTAAAATCTTGATATTATAAAATTTTAATTATATTAATCATTCGATAATTATAATCTTATATAATAATTAATGTACTCATGATTAATATAGTATTTAATCACACTTTTTATACAAATAATAATATCGAATGATAATTTTATTTTTCGTATCATAATAATTTATATAACACTTAGTCATGTGTTTAATAATTAATAATATAAAAGATGTATTGACAATATTTATATTTAGAAAATTATAAATATTAATTGAGAATTTATGAGTTTTTTTTATATATTTGGAATTGTATCGACAACTTTGTGTGTGTGTGAGTATAAGATAAATATTATATATCTTTCTCAAATATAAAACTTTAATATTTATATTATTTTAATTTGCCCCCCAAATTATAAGATTTTTTGCACTTTACCCCCCAAACTATAAGATTCTTTCACTTTACCCCTCAGCTGCCCGTTGATAGAATCTAGAAGGAATATTCCGTCGGAAATAAAGTTTGGGGGGTAATGTCAAAAATTATTGTACATCAGGGGGCAAAGTGGAACAAAAAATACTTTAGGGG
>BMAC01000344.1:835311-846138 GCA_014905375.1 Phtheirospermum japonicum
GCGGCATTACCCGCCAGGATTCCTGGCGGTTTGAAACCGCCAGTATTTCTGGCGGCCTTACCGCCAGTAATACTGGCTGTTTGGCCTATCAGCATGTAATTTAAATTTTATTAATTAATAATTTAAATTATTAAAATTTTTGATATATTAATTAATAATAAAATTAAAAATAATAAAGAAAACTATCCAAAATATTATCCACTAATTAAAAATCAAAATAAATTATCCAACAATTAAAAATGAAAATAAATTATCAAACAATTAAAAATCAATTCATCCATCGAATTTACAAAAAAAAATCATGAATTATCCATCATTATCTAAGGCCGGATCAGGGGGAGGCTGAGTAGAAGACTGACGAGACATGGCCCTGGCAACAGCGAGCTCAATCTGCTGACGGAGCGCCAACTGGGATCGCTCGTTCTCCTCGCGCATCAACCGCTGAATCTCCAGCACCTGCTCCTCGCGTAGCCGCTGAATCTCCTGGTTAGTTAGATCAAGCTGCGTCTGCTGGGCCTCGAGCTACGTCTGAAGATGACGAACATCGGAGGTGGAGGCGGAAGAAGTACTGCAGCCCTTCTGAGTCTTCCCGAAGCACCCAAGGCCATAGCGTCGACCCTTCTTATTGCCGACGACCTGTAGATAGATCTCGTTCGGGTCTACCTGAGTGCTGCCATCATCAGACGACGCAGCACGCCTCTCCTCCAAAGCCCTCTCATAGTCCTCCTGATATCAACATTTTCAGCTATTATTACTAAACAACTTTTATCAGATTTTATACTAAATAACTCAGATATATATAATATATAAACTTACAACTATCCTCTGGGTTTTGGAATCCGTATATGTGCCGTCGGGATTTCGATGATACTTAAGGAGAATGTCGTAATTACTGGGCTGCGTACCCGTCTGAGCAGCATATACATTAAGATATATTTACAATATTTAATATAATGAATTAATAAAAATATAAAATTATACATGTTCAATAATATAATTAATTACTTAAAATATAAAACTATTATCGACTTACAATCTCGACGACCTGTCGATTTGCCGACTTAGACCCGCCTCGATGCTTCGCTATACCAGTCGAAGGGCCTCCGGGCTCGCTCATTCTGTTCCGTCTGGCCTTCTCAGACTTCTCCACCTCCTCAGGCTGCTGAAACTCCACCATCCATCTGTTCCAAATCGACTCCCCTACGCAGGAAGGTATCGTCCCACTCCGTCGATATGCCTTCTTTCACTCGTATATACGACTGTTATAATTATCTCGCATCGCTATGTAGAATGCCACCTTGATGGCATTCTCGTCGTATATACTCCTGTCCCACCACACCAATCCATACAAAAGAAATACAATTAGACAAAATAATCAATCAATTTACTTAACACAAATCAAAATAAATAAATAAATTACGCTAAAACGAGGCCACCACGTCCGACGATGGCTGTCCGGGATGTGCTCGAATTTCCACCCGTCT
The DNA here is from genome assembly GCA_014905375.1 of Phtheirospermum japonicum. Classification (NCBI taxonomy): domain Eukaryota; kingdom Viridiplantae; phylum Streptophyta; class Magnoliopsida; order Lamiales; family Orobanchaceae; genus Phtheirospermum; species Phtheirospermum japonicum. The sequence goes on from BMAC01000344.1 coordinate 836,796, forward strand.
GGGTGGATACGAGACTCGTGTATAGTCCTGATATAGGTCGGCAAGTCCTTCGACGGACTTCGTAACCTAAGAATTAATAAGTTTATTTCAACATATGTCAAATAATTAAATTATATATTGAACACATATCAAAATTGATTAAAATGTTACTTACCTATTTCCGATTACGACTACCTCGATCCCGCTAGTCCTGACCTCTGATGAACTGGGCGTGCTCCCCGCGTCATCAGACGGGGTGGGTGGAACAGTATCATCCAAATCCATATCGGTGGCATCATCTTCATGGGGTCCCGAGGACGATGAGCCGAGAGAAGTGCGGCGATGATGAGGACCCCTGCCAGGCATCTAACATACAACATAGTTTTATTAAAAAATAAAATTAATTATATGTATATATATGTATATATGATTGTTCAGATTATCATTAACACTCATAAAATTTTCAAACCTCAACTCTAACTTTCAAACTCATCTTCGTAGCTTTCTTCGTCTTCTTCAGTTAATACTAGTTCATCGCTTTCTGACTCTTCTAAATCATCATTGACCGACTCGTAATGTTCGTGATTGAGAGGATCGTTTAATTGGAAGTCGCCATCCTCCAATTGGATTGCAGGAAATATTTCTACAACATCTTCTTGGAATGACTGCTGTTCAGGCACGCGAGGCTCGATATAATCCACCGTCGATCGAATTTTAATTTGACAAGTTGCCCACCAATCTAGTTTATCTCGCTTCAAACTCGGATATGAACTGTATTGCACTTGAGTCGCTTGGGAGGCGAGTACAAATGGCTCGTATCGATTGAATCTACGTTTATGATTGATATCAACGAGCTTATATTGAGGGTGAATTCTCGTGCCGGCTGGAGTTGGATCAAACCACTCACATTTGAACAAGAGCGTCCTTTCGGTCTTCTGAAGCCCGTGATACTTCAATTGAACCACTTCTAGAAGACGACCGTAATAATCCATGTATTATGGCCCATAATTTGTTCATCTCATACAAACTCCCGTGCTCGATGTTGATCTTTCAGAACCATACGCAAGCGTGTGAAATCTATATCTATTTATCTTGCAGCCATTGAGTGTGTTCACAACGCGTGATGGACCATACGCAATGGACCTTATATAATCGTCATTTACATTGTTCAAAGGATACCGTGCCTACAATAATTTTATGTTTTTAAAATATTATAATAAATATTAATTACCACGTAATTTTAAAGATAATTAAGACTCACGTAGTTCTCAAACCAAACAGGAAATTCAACGTCCAATTTTCGACTCAATGCCTCATATGTAATGTTCGTTTGGTGACATCTAACATCATCCTCGATCAAACTGCAAATTTATGTTTCAAATGAAAAATTGTTATAATATTTAATTAATTAATAGATTTCGATAATTACAATTGCAACGAGCTTCAATCGTTAACCTGAAAAATTGTTGGAGTTCGGCACAATTTAAGTTTCCCTGCGGCGGAGAAAGTTTCACCATTATTTTTGAAAATAGATAGAACGTTTGGATCGTCGTCTTCGTCATTTCGAACATCTTCATTACGATTTAAGTTTGTCATTTTTGTGGAGATATTATCGTCGAAGTAGTATGAAACAAAATTCGACGCCTCTTCAACTAGGTATGTGTTTACTATCGAGCCTTCAACACACGCTTTGTTCCTTACGTTGTTTTTCAACTTGCGAAGATAACTCTCGAAAGGATACATCCACCTATATTGTACTGGACCAGCAATTTTCGCTTCGTATGGTAAGTGGATGGGCAAATATTCCATTGAATCAAAGAAACTTGGTGGAAATATCATCTCAAGTTGACAGAGTATTAGGGGAATGTCACGCTCTAAACGACTCATATCAGCAATTCCAATGACTCTCGCACTCAAATCTTTGAAAAACAAACTTAGCTCTGCTAGTGCCTTCCACACGGGATGCAGAAGCAGTTCTCGAAATGCAATTGGGATCAACCGCTGCATAAACACGTGACAGTCATGGGTTTTCATCCCATACAATCTCAACCCTCTCATATCAACACAGCGACCTAGATTTGATGCGTACCCGTCTGGAAATTTGAGAGTCTTCATCCATTCACACAAAGCAACTTTTGACGGCTTATCGAGCGTGTATGATGCTTTGGGATACTTTCCTGATGCGTCTGCGTGAAGTTCGGGACGGTGACAATATTCTGCTAACTCATCTCTTGATTTCGAAGTGTATTTTGTCTTACCTTTGACATTCATCACCGTGTTAAACACATTATCAAAAATATTTTTTTCAATGTGCATAACGTCTAAATCATGACGAATCAAGTTAGTGCTCCAGTAAGGCAGATCCCAAAAAAAAAAACTTCTACCACTATTCTTCGCTATTATCTCGTTCACACGTTCAGCATTTTCATCGGTTACCTTCAGAAGTCCTAGCCTTTCAATTTCGGCCAAGATCTCTGTTCCGGAACGGACGTGAGGCGGGAGAGCTTCAACCTTTCTATTTTTCCTAAATCTTTTTTTGTCTTTACGTAGTCGATGATCACATTCTAGAAATTTATGATGATTATCAAACCATGACTGCTTCATGCTCTTTTGCAGAGTAAAAGCGTCTGAACGCTCCATGAAATACGGACAAGCCATTCGACCGGCCGTACTCCAACCGGATAACATCAAGTATGCAGGAAAGTCACTAATGGTACACATAAGGGCCGCTCGCAACTGAAAGTTCTGTTTTTTAGACACATCGTACGAGAGAGCACCGTCGGACCACAACTGGTTCAGCTCAGCAATCAACGGCTGTAAAAAAATATCTAACTTATCTTTAGGGTTTTGTGGACCCAGAACGAGAATGCTGAGAAACATATACTGCTCTTTCATGCACATCCAGGGAGGCAAATTGTATGGTATCACAATCACCGGCCACGACGAGTATTGTTTTCTAAAACTTCCAAAAGGTTAAAATCCGTCTGTACATAAACCCAATCTTACGTTTCGAGTTTCAGCGGCGAACTCTGGATGAGTTTGATCGAAGTGCCTCCAAGCCTCAGAATCTGACGGGTGGCGCATGACACCATCCTCTCAGCAATTTCTTACTTTCATAAAAATTATCTGCAATATTGTTGTCTTCTGGCACGATCTCTTTGATTAAATCAATAAATTGATCATAGAATTTTTAAGAAATGCCATGCTCCGATTTCAAATTCATAAGACGGGCAACTGAAGACAACCGATTGTGTTTTTCGCAACCGGAATACAGAGGTTTTTTTGCAGCTTGCAGAATATCGAAAAATTTCTTCGCCTCGGGATTAGATGGTTCCTCTAACTCAATATTATTTATATTGAAATTGGGACCGGAAATATCTTGCACCATATCAACGTACGCATTTGATGATGATCCACCGACTTCAATATCAGCAGGCGGTGAGACGAGATCCGTTTCCCCGTGATGAGTCCAGATGTAGTAATCAGCAATGAACCCTTTGGTACCGAGATGACATTTTATCTCATCGATAGACCTATAACTAGAGTTCCTACACTTAGTTCGTGGGCAAGGGCATTTCAGTTTATCACCGTCCCTCTCTGCAGATTCATGCGTGAGTGTAAATTGTACGAAACTATCTACACCGGCCACGAACGCCGAATTTAAAAATCCCGCAATATTCCGTTTGTACATCCAACTACGATCATCAGTCATCCTAAGATTTCTGAGTGTTATTCGTGATTCTATAATTAAAGAAGGTGGCAAAATCTCGGCAGCATTACGAGAAGAATGAGTAATTCAAGTTATAATTGGTAAGACTTCTATCCCATTCAAGAACGTGACATTTAGTAGTATGTATTATCTTAAAATATGCATTTTTCTTAGATTCAAAATTTCGGCAGTATCTCCCCTCAGTTCTCGTAGTACACGTATATTTCAGTGCACTCGAGAACATTTGAGAGATGCAGAAACCGAAATTTCAAAACTAAAAAAAAAACAAAAAACATACACATAAGATAATCATACTACAAGTCACATTCTCAAACTGTTCAAAAATGGGACAATTCGAAATTTAGTATCAAACTCTATATTTGATACTAAATCTCAAATGGGTCTAAGGAAAATTGGAATAATTCGAAACTTAGTTTCAAATTTTTCTACTTGATATTAATTATCAAACGGGTGATTTATATATAATTGATTCTCTAAAATAATATGAATCGCGTCACTTCGCCAAGGTTTCAAATAAGCAATTACCACCGTCACATTTTTAAAAAATATTTTGAAAACTTAAATAAAACCACGTGACACCCTATCACGTTTTTTTAAAAAAAATTTGAAAATCCGCTATTGGAGGGACAACACCTCCCGACCGGCGCCGTAACCCACGTCAACATCCGACGGTATACAACCAACAAAATCAATGACAATAATATATATACACAAAATTAAACCCCGGCCGATCACCACAGCCTCCCATGCATTTAAATATACAATTTTTCTTTTTAAATCCCGGCCGATCACCACGGCCTCCCATGCATGAACAATATAATGGGTGCATACATATATCACAATATAATTTGTGGGTACAGAAATTTAAACTATATAAATTGTAAACTCAGGTATACATATAACTACAATTTATATTAAAATTATTTAAATCCCAAATTTGATTTAAAAAAATAGGTTTTTATTAAAAAAAAAAAAGGAGCAAACAGATTTTTATTTTAAAAAAATAGATTTTTAAAATAGATTTTTATTTTATAAAAAAAACTGATTCTTATTTAAAAAGAAAAAGATTTCATTTAAAAAAAACAGATTTTTAAAATAGAATTTTATTTTTAAAAAAACAGATTTTTTTATAAGAAAAATAGGATCTTATTTTATATTTGCTAAATTAATAATTAATTCATAATAATTAAATAAATGATAACAATAAACAAACATCAAAAATTTTAACAATTAATTAATAACAATAAATAAACATCTAAAAATATTAACAATTAATTCATAATAATTAAAAAAATTAATAAGAATAAAACTACCTTTGTCTCGAGACGGCGACGGCGGTGGTGGTGGTTGAGGGCGATGGAGCAGCCGACGGCGTTGGTGGTTGGCGACGGGTCTGGAGCAGGCGATGGCGCTTGTGGTGGCGGTGGGCGACGGCGACGGAGGGTATTCTGCGTGGTGGGCGGCGGCGGCGGCGAGCTGCGACGGAGGGTTTTGGGGGGGGGGGGGTTGCAAGAGACGGCGCGGGTGGTGGTGGTGGCGACGACGACGGAAGGCACGCGTGGTGGTGGTGTGGGCGGCGACCTGCGACGGGGGGGGTTCTTTTTTTTCTGTTTGACAGACTGGGCAGGGGGAGGGAGGGGCGACAATTTAGGGTTAATATCCTGACGGCCATGACCGTCAGGAATCCCAGTACTTAATACCTGACGGCCTTGCCCGTCAGCGTATATTTTTTTATTTATTTTTAAATAAAAACTGTATCTTGACGGCCATGACCGTCTGCAACACCAAAATTATATATTGGCGGGCATGACCGCCAGTAAATATGTCATTTTCAAATATAAAATTTTAAAACAAAAATCTAATATTTATATTATTTTAATTCCCCCCCCCTAAACTATAAGATTTTTTGCACTTTACCCCCCAAACTATAAAACTCTTTCACTTTGCCCACCAACTGCCCATCGATAGAATCTAGAAGGAATATTCTATCGAAAATAAAGTTTGGGGGGCAACGTCGAAAATTATTGCACATCAGGGGGCAAAGTGGAACAAAAAATACTTTGGGGGGCAAAGTGAAAAAAAAGCTGCATACATTGGGGGGGCAAAAAAAAATTATCAAACCTGATCAAGTTTACTACTAACCACTTTAATTATTTTGACAGATTCAGGTCTATTAACTAGCATACGCCGTGATTGCAACAAACACATCACTTTAATTATTGGGAATCAATTTATTTTCTAACTGGTAGAGGATGCATCAGCCATAAATGCTCGATAGCCACCATCAATAGTTGGACATGACACATAAAACTCTATAAAAAAAATTAGAGACGATGATACAGAAGCAAATTGGGCATCAATATGATGTAAGCACATATTGTTAGTTTATATACATATTTATATTCGTATTTGTATAGCTAAAGGAAAATTGCTCAAATAATTTAGCACATAAACAACAAAAAATGCACAACCAACTAGGAAAATACTTGTTAAAAAATTTCAAACCACAAAGGGATGGTTATTATGTCTAAAGGGGTATCTATTATTTTGAAAAATAATATATTTTTATTTTTAATAATTAAATCAAACCTCAACCTGATGGATGGTCCTCTGTCAAGTGGAGTTAGTCAGGTCCTCTGTTCCTGCTGTTCCTGGTTTGATGCAATTGAAGTCAACTGACTCACGTGGAATAGGCTACCTCTCCTGTTAAGATTCATGACAAATATTATCAAACTGAGTTTTTAAAAAAATCTTCAAATTACCACATTCATTAATCATCAAAAGCATCCACATATGAACAATATGCTAGACATAGATGTAGTGCAAAGGGTTTTGGAATATTTCATCTTTTATAAACAACAACGCAACTGCAATAACAAACTCAACATGGACCATTGGGCATCAGTAAACTTCTCGACAACTTTATCAGAAATTGTAAGAGACCCTTAGCTTCCATTAACTAAGTTTCATTTTCTATCTCAGTCGTTGCCGGAAAATGCTCGGGCAAGCGATGATGGCCTCTACAGAGCCATTGACACCTATCTGAAGGTTAATCAGCTACGCATACTTTCTAGGGATAATAACAAAAATTACCAGAGGTTTAGCTCGACTACAAAAAACACCAGTTATCTATCAAAATTACAAATGCTTCCTTAAGAGTTGTTTCAGCCCGAAAAATAGCCTAAGCTTTACACAGCACCAGGAACAACTAATATCACCCCGACCTGCACCACAAACAAGGATTAGAAAGGACCACCGGTGGTTTTCCGGTGGAAACCTCTCCGATGCTTAAGTCAGTAAGCGTTTGAGGTGTATTTCAGGAAAATAATGAAGAGTGCTCAAGAGAACATACCTTTCCCTGCCTCAAGGCTGGGATATTTATAGCTTGCCCTAGTGGGGACCCCAGCCGGGATCCCAGGGACACGTGCCGCAAATCATGGGCCGTTTAGGGGAAACATATTCTGAACAAGTGGTCCCACTTGTTCCCCCTCAGGTAAGCTGGAGATCAGGTCTGACCAAACCATCTCTAGCTTCATCGTTCTCTGAACCGTCCTATTAAGAATGCTTCTCAAGCGGACAGATCAGGCCTAGCATTCTATTTACTGGTGTAAGCTCCTGTCCAGGTCTATCAGAGATATATGGCTTCTTCCTAGTGGGGACCTCTTTCCGGGATTTCAGGAACACATGGCGTGAATCAAGGATTGTTATACAACAAACTCTGACAAGTGGTCCCACTTGTCTCTTTTGCTGGGAATCTAGAAAAAGGTCCCCCTATTCCAGGCCTTCCACATTTTCTTTTCTCCCTCCAACTCAGTTCTTTCCACCTCCGCTCTTTCTTTCCTTGCCTCCTGTAGTTTAACAGGTCAGCCCTTGCCGACGGTGAGGAAGAGCTCCACCTCTTTCATAGAGACAGAGCTATTCTACTCCTTTTCCTCACTCAGCTGGTTATGTTAGGGCAGAGCTACCCCGAACCAGGTCTTGCACGTATCCTGACCTATCAACTCCCCCCCCCCTCCAAATAGTCGGGGTAGATCGGTAACATCTCCCAGTCTTTTATGAAATAAATGTGGTCCTTTCGTTTTTATGATTTCTCGTACTGGGGAATCCCGAGATATCCGCCTGCCAAACAGTCCTGATTATTGGCAGTAGCGATGTCGGTCCATATTTCCTAGACTACACGTCTTCCCAAGTACTACCTCTGGTTGATTAAAGACACGTGTCTCCTTTCCGAGACGGTCATCGCTCCAGCTCATTGCCTAGAGTGCTGTTCTTCTGCCCGCATTAAATGCGAGGATCACATCAAATCCCACTTTTTCCTTGGTTTTCGTTTTTCAAATTTATCAACTTCCTTTTGTCCCTCCAAATTCCTTTTCACCCTTTTCACTTTCCAATCTCACATTTCGGCAAATTTCTGAAAACCTTCCCCCCTTTTTTCCTCTCTCCAGCGTTTCTGGCAGCTTCAACGATCTCCGCCCATTTAGTTTCGATAATTAGCAATAGAACCCTTAGGAAGATGCGTGACACTTTCCTGATTTCTAATGATTTTAGACTCACCAGTCCGGCATCGAGTGAGAGGGCCTCCTCTCCTCCTGCCGGATATTTGACCTTTTATGCGGATCAATTCAATGCCGGCCTGAGTTTACCGGTTCATCCCTTTGTAGTAGCTATTTCCCGTCTGTACCAAATCCCTGTACAGCAATTCCTTCCCAACGCCTTTCGGGTCATGGCAGGGTTCCATCTGGCAGCCCAGTATGCTGGTATAACTCCCACAGCCCAGCTCTTTCATGCTTTATTTCAAGCGAAAAGCTCTTCCGACTTCTTCTATCTCTCCGGACGAGCTGATGTTCGCTTCTTGACAGGCCTGCCTTCATCCCATAAGGGCTGGAAAAAGAAATACTTCTTTGTTCAAGGCCCAGGGAGTTGGGATTTTCCATCTGAGCCTATCAGTTCTATCCCTTCCCAGATCCGTTTACCGAAAGGTCACCGGTCCGCGCACCTGGAGGGGGTCCTAGCCGTCCTCAATCGCAACCCCTTCAACCTGACCAAGACCCTTAAACCAAAACTTCTATCGTTTTTCAACAATCAGCAGGGGCATGGGCCCCTGCCTTCCCATATTGGTATGGTTCCCATATGCTTTATTGTCTAATTCCATGATCTTATCATTATTTCTTACCTCTTTTTTCATCTTCCGAATTGCAGAGAAAATGTTGCAGGCCCGTCTTGCCCGCCAAGAAAGCCAAGAAAACGGCCGGGAAAGGCCAGGGCAACCCCTTAGGGGAAAAATGTTGGAGCTTCTTCCACTCCTGGCGAAGTAGAGCTTCTGTCCATTCTCCCTAACCAGACATCAGGACAGGAACAAGCCAGCTCCAGCTATCACCCTCCCATTAAGGTCTGCTGACCCCTCCGAAAAAATTGCTCCTGAACGGGCGACGTCTATCCCAGTGGCCCTGGCCCTCGAGGATCCGGAGGAGCAGCTACAGCGGCGGAAGAGGAGAAGGGAAGATACAGCGGGAGCTACGGATATTCTCCCTCCCAATCCCCAGGTGCCCTCTTATCCCAACCAGACCTTCTTCAATAGGTCTGTACTGAATTGCCCTGCCGAAGTGGCTGGGCAATATATGATGGGATTGGTTC
>BMAC01000344.1:851210-873707 GCA_014905375.1 Phtheirospermum japonicum
CGCCCAGGTCTTTCGCCATCTGGACACCTCTTAACAGGGCTTCATACTCCGTCGCATTGTTAGAGAGTGTTGCGTTTAATCGAATAGCAAACTCGGTAGACACCCCCTCCGGACTAATCAGGACAATTCCCGCTCCACAGCCCTGATTGCAGACAGAGCCATCCGTGAAGATCGACCATCTTTCTAGTTCTTCGGGAAGACCAGTCATTTCTTGCATGAAATCTGCCAAGTCCTGAGCTTTAATCGCTGTCCTAGCTTCAAAGCTAATATCGAATTCGCTGAGCTCGATTATCCATCTGACCAATCTTCCGGATGCCTCCGGCTTATCCATGATTGCTTTTAAAGGCAAATTCATTCGCACAACTATACCATGCGACAGGAAATATGGACGTAATTTCCGGGTTGTTCCTACAAGGGCCAGCACTGCTCGCTCTACCTCTACATATCTTGCCTCAGCATCATGTAAGRCCTTGCTCCAGTAATAGACTGGCTTCTGAATCTTYCCTTCTTCTCRCAGTAAAACAGAGCTGACCGCCTGCTGTCCTACCGATAAGTACAAAATGAGAGGTTCTCCCGGGACGGGTTTTGTTAGCAAGGTCATACTAGCCAAATGCTCCTTTAATGCGACAAATGCCTCCTCACACTCATCACTCCACTGAAATTCTGCTTTTTTCCTTAGAGCTTGAAAGAAAGGTAAGCTCCTTTCTGCAGACCTGGACAAGAATCTACTTAATGCATTGATACGCCCCGCTAAGCATTGCATATCCTTCACGTTCCTAGGAGCCCGCATGTCCATAATTGCTCTGATCTTTTCGGGGTTTGCCTCGATCCCCTTTTCCGTGACCATGTAGCCTAAGAATTTGACAGCTCTGACACCGAAAGTGCACTTCTTAGGATTAAGCTTCATCTTATATCGTCGTAGGGTATCAAAGGTTTCCCGCAGGTCTTCTACATGTGATGTTGCTTTCACACTTTTGACCAACATATCATCCACATAAACTTCCATGTTCCTCCCAAGCTGACTTTTAAACATCTTATCAACCAAGCGCTGATAAGTAGCTCCCGCGTTCTTCAAGCCGAAGGGCATCATGACATAGCAATACGTCCCCTTCGGGGTAATGAAACTGACCCGCTTCCAATCATCCTTAGCCAGTCTGATCTGATGATATCCCTGAGACGCATCCATCATACTTAAAAGTTCACACCCAGCGGTGGAATCGACAAGCTGGTCGATCCTGGGTAAGGGATAGTGATCTTTCGGGCAAGCACGATTGAGATCTCTAAAGTCAATACACATGCGCCAGTCCTCCTGAGTCTTGGGGACTAAGACGGCGTTTGAAAGCCATTCAGGAAATTGTATTTCTTGGATGTGTTTAGCTTTTAACAGTTTCTCGACTTCGGCTTCTATGACGGCTTCCTTTTCAGGGCCAAAATTACGTTTCTTTTGCTTTACTGGCTTGGCGTCTGAGCTGATGTTGAGATGATGTTCTGCCACTTCCGGGTCGATTCCTACCAGATCTTCTGGTGACCAAGCAAACACATCCGCGCTATTCCTTAATAGTGCAACTAGCTCTGTCAGAGTTTCCGGACTAAGGGTTGTTCCCACTCGGAGGACCCGGCTCCCGTCTCCCGGGATTACTTCAACCATCATCAGACCTTCCTCTCTACCGGTCAGATCTGTCCTTGGCGGCTCTAACCTAGCCCTTTTTCCTTGTCTCTCTTCCTCCTTCCTCTGAACACATTCTATGTAAGCCCGTCGTGAAGCGTACTGGTCACCTCTGACCTCTCCTGCTCCATCCTCCGTCGGAAATTTCATCTTCATATGGAAGACGGATATAACGGCCTGAAATTGGCTCAGAGATGGTCGTCCCAGCATGACATTATAAGAAGAGGGTGCATCCACTATCAAAAAACGCACTGTTTTTGTCACCCTGTATGGCTCTTCTCCTAACGTCACGAGGAGTCTCACCGCTCCTAGGGTTTTTAGGGCTCCTCCTGCGAACCCTACTAAGGAAGTGGTGACCTCTTCCATCTCAACGTCCAGCTTTAACTGCCTAAAGCAGTCGTAGAACAAAATATCGGCAGAGCTCCCAGTGTCTACGAAAATCCTATGGACATTATAATTAGCAATAGTTGCAGTTATAACCAGAGCATCCATATGAGGGGCTAAAATACCATCGCCATCCTCTGACCCAAAGCAGATGTTAGGGGTAGAAATCATTTGTCCTACATCACGCGATTTTCGAACTAGGTCTTTCGCAGCTCTGACATAATTATGTTGTGTCCGCTTGGAGTGCTCATCTAGCTCTCCTCCCGTAATCATTTGGATTTCACCATGAACGACCTGGGCTTTGTCAGGCTTTCTCGATCCAGCTCTTCCCCTATCCTGAGCATCCGTCCGACCACCCTTACTTTGTGAGAAGCAGTCCGAACTGTGATGTCCAGACCTGGTATCACTTCTCCTTGCACCAACATATTCTTTTAGGTGTCCAGCCTGGACCATTCTCTCCAGCTCGTCCTTCAAATGCGTGCATTCATCTGTATTATGTCCATATTCATTATGGAAGCGACAAAAATGGCCCGACCTTTCTTTTCTTGGCTTCTGTGAGTAAGTTTTGGGCCACTTGAGCTCTGGGTGACGCTCTATTGCCTGCAAAACTTTGCCCGGAGGCGTCGCCAGAGGGGTATATTTATCGAAACAAGACCTACCCATTGACAGCTCTGGTCTGGGTTTTTTTGTCACTACCCTGTCATCCCTGTCATATCTTTCTCTTCTCCTTTCCCCTTCATCCTTGAGCTTCAGGGCCTCCTCTAAGTGGATGTACTTCTCAGCTCTCTCTAGGAGTTCTCCAAACTTCGATGCTGGTCTTACCACCAGAGACTGGAAGAACTCACCCTTCCTCAAACCTTGCGCCAGAGCGTTTATGAGCAGCTCTTCTGACGCCGAGGGCACTTCCAGCTTCGCCGTTGTGAATCTATTGATGTAAGCACGTAGGCTCTCATTCTCTTTCTGCTTTAAACTGAAGATCTCGAGCGGCATCTTTTGATACTTCCTACAACTCGTGAATTGGTGTAGGAAGGCCGAGCTGAATTCATCAAAGTTGCTGATAGATCTCGGCGGCAATTGGCTGAACCAAAGCTGTGCCGATTTGGTAAAGGTCATTGGAAAAACCCGACACATAACCGAATCAGAGAATTTGTGCAACGCCGCTGCTATCTCAAAACGGTTGAGGTGGTCTGCTGGATCCATCGTCCCGTTGTATTCAAACCCCAAGGACCGATAAGACGCTGGGACATCATTGCACATGACTTCCTCCGTAAACGGAGTGCCTCGCCGTGCCGGCGGTGCAGCTGCACCCCCCATCTTCTAAAATCACGCACCTCTTTCTGCAGGCTTTGCATCTGCTCAGCCAGGCCAGGGTTAGCCTGGTTGGCCGCGTCGCCGTCAGACGTGGCAAGATGCCCTTCTCTGTCTAGCTGGTAGATCTGCTCCGTATGCCGAGCCTGCAGCGGCTCTGTTCCTAACGCCGGGGCTGCCAGCGTCGGTAGTGTACTAACCGGCGGTGATGCTATTTCCGCAAATTTTTTCTCCACCGCCGCCTCCACGGCCTTGCCAACCAACTCTGACAGCTGTGTTAGAAGCGACTCGTTGAAAGAGACCCCCCATCTACGGCAGATCCTCTCGGAGGCGGTGATGTGGAACTCGGCGGAGCTGCCATGGCCGATCCCGATGTCTCTAGTATCGATGATGATCCTGGTGCCTGTTGTGCGTAAGTATGCACGGCGGAACTCGGAGTGCCACCCAATTCCCCTATCAAATTTCGCTTCCAACCGTCTGAAGTCATCCTCACACCTTAGCTCGATTCTCTTCCCACAGACGGCGCCAATTGTTTCAGCCCGAAAAATAGCCTAAGCTTTACACAGCACCAGGAACAACTAATATCACCCCGACCTGCACCACAAACAAGGATTAGAAATGACCACCGGTGGTTTTCCGGTGGAAACCTCTCCGATGCTTAAGTCAGTAAGCGTTTGAGGTGTATTTCAGGAAAATAATGAAGAGTGCTCAAGAGAACATACCTTTCCCTGCCTCAAGGCTGGGATATTTATAGCTTGCCCTAGTGGGGACCCCAGCCGGGATCCCAGGGACACGTGCCGCGAATCATGGGCCGTTTAGGGAAAACATATTCTGAACAAGTGGTCCCACTTGTTCCCCCTCATGTAAGCTAGAGATCAGATCTGACCAAACCATCTCTGGCTTCATCGTTCTCTGAACCGTCCTGTTAAGAATGCTTCTCAAGCGGATAGATCTGTTGACTTCGGATGTTGTGCTTATCTAACAAGTACCGCCTTCTGAGGGTGAAATTTATGAAAGAGAAACACATGTTCATGGGATAATTTTAATTTCAAATGATAACTGGTTAGGTTAAAATCAAATGATCTGACAAATGATAATCTGATTTATAGACTCATCCATCGCTATCAGATCATGAATGGAGGAGGTTAAAGTCATGAACTATGGGAAGCTTTCGCAAGATGCGTGCGCACATGCTGCCCAAAATTATAGGTTGCCACTAAGAACAACTATTCAGGTGATTTTTACATAATTGATTTCAGCAACAAACAAATGGGTTAAAGATATTTAGAGAATCTCTTCAGCCATAATAATCAAGCATATACCATTTGGCTATTAGAAATACATGAGATGATGCTTAAAATTAGTTAATATTGTCAACAAGCATGACACATAAGATTTCCAACTTTTTTACATTGAGGAAATATAACAATTTCTTCCATTTCCAACTAAGTTCAGAGGTAACCAAAAATTAGGATTTATGCTATTCATTTTGCACCCCGATTCCTAAAATACCCTAATTAAATACATGCATCAATAAGCCTTCAATAATCAATAACTGTGTGAAATTATACTAGATGATATTCACAGGTCTTACACACAGAGCAAGTGAATAGGAGTTGCAATACACGAAAATGGTCCAATAGAAACTATTAAGAATTCGAATCAAGAAAGTGGTTGGTCATCCACAAACAGAGAGTTCAAAGCCCTCAAAATGGAACTTGAGAGTCAATACGCAAATAATCAAGCTGAAAAGAGATCACTTAGAGCTGTAACAAGAATATCAAAAGCAAAACACAAACCAGAGCAGCTTTCGCAGAAGGTTGGGAAATCAGAAAACACATCTACGTCTAACATATTGTGTTCCTCAGTAGAAGTGGAATTAGCTGAGGGGAACTGGTCATAATTAATATATGGGTTAATTACAGAAAATAGCCTTGACAAAAAAAAAGTATATTTCAAAATTACAAATACCCCTTGATTTATTTAGAAAATGCAAATTCCGAGGAGGTGTTTGTAACACCTTAAGGGCTATTTGTCTCTATGCGTGTTTGTATTTAAATTTAGTTATAGCCTCAAAGGTGGTTTTTATATTAGCCTTTATTTTAATCTATTAAATTAGGCAAAGAAAAATAGCTTACTTTACCAGGAGAAGATGTGCAAAAAGTGTACAACACCGAACAGAGGAAGCTCTTTAAGTTAACCAACAAAGATTACAAAAACAGTAAGCAACCTAACTGAGAACCGGGCTCCGGTAAAAGAAAAGGGAAAGAGAGAGCTTCTGGTATCCCACCTTATAGTTCCTATATGCTTGGACGAGAGACGATCCAAATATACTAAGGGAAAGGTCTATCTACGAATGTTATGAGAATCACTTAATCAAGAGAGAGCTAGACATTTACTATTGATGAATTCGTCACTTCTGAAGATTGTCGAACTCAATCTTATTAGCAAATATTAGATTTTTTATTCTTTAGTATTTTTGTTTATATGTGTTCACTTCTTATAAGCATTTCGATGGCACAAACAAGGAACATTATCTCAAATATGCACGAACTCCAGTTCAACACCAAAAATTAAAATTTAAACTAAAAGATAAAAAAAATAACTATACTATACAAAAAAAACTCACATATAGAAACCTAAAATCAGCTCAAAACATACATAGATAATCAACAATTATAAGAAAGGTTAACCAAGAACTATAATATCATCATCAGGATATATTTGTTAAACTAAAATAAGAATAATCATGTCGAAATTTTGAATAAATGATTAAGGGGAAAATTTTTTACTATAGAATCTAAACTCACCTTAGATTTATGACAAAGGGTGAGAATTTATTAGGAGTATAACCAGTTTTTTCAACTGGGGCGTCAATTTTTCTTCAAGGCAGCGACAACAGGGGCTGCAAGTACAATACGTATTGAGAGAGAGAGATGGAGGGAGAAAGAGAGAAAATGAGAGATGGGAGGGGAGAGACAAATTTTACAATGGCGGTGGCTAGCAATGGAGGAGGGTTTTTTTCAAAATCGACTCCGTAGAGGATGGAGAGAGGGAAAACATCTTCATTTAATATTTCTTTCAATAGATATGTATTTAAATAACATTTAAGCGCAATTGTATATCCGAATTTTAAGGTGTGGGAGATTGATTTTTTAAGAAGCGCTATTGTGTATAATTGACTTCAGATAGTGTTTTATAGTCAAAACGCTATCTAATAAACCTAATTAGATAGCGCTTCTTTATTAAAACACTATTCTGATACAAACTAATTTTTTAGACAACACTTCATGTTTTAAGCGCTATATAAAAGCAACTGTTCTCATAGCGCTTTCTGTATAAATCGTTCTTTCAAAAAACCTGCATACATTCTGATAGCGCTTTACATTTAAAGCGCTATGTTAATTATATATATATATATATATATATATATATATATATATATATATATATATATATATATATATATATATATATCAGATAGCGCATACTTAATAAAGCGCCGTATAAAAGTCCCGAAATTTTTCATATAACACTAGTTACTTGAAGCGCTATCTGAATGCTTTTTTTGGCTTAGTGATTGTTATGAGTCGAGTCGAGCTCGACCTTGGTCTGCTCGGGTTCGATCTCAAATTGTACAAGGATTCGACTTGACCTCGAGTTCGATCGAGTCAAAAAAATGATCGAGCTCGATTACTAATATCGAGTTCGAACTCTACTCGCGAATTTGATTTCAAGCTCATAAGTCGGGTTTGAGATATATATATTAGCTCGAGTCGACTCACGAATCATAGAGTTAATTGAAATGAGGTTTGAGCTCATCTCGTATATTAAAATCGAGCTCGTCTCATTTACGCCTAGTTTAAAATTAAACTTGAGAATTCCAGAATATTTCTCCGGAACGCGTCATTCATATAGGTTTTGTGACTATGCCCATTAGGGGTGAGTGGAATCGGGTACCCGGTCAATTTTTTTGGAACCGCAACCGGTCAAGACCGGGTCCAAGACAAGAGAACCGGTCCCGGAACCGGTACTAATCGGGTAAGTTTTTGGAATCGGTCCTAAACCCGATGGGAACCGGTTCTGAAACCGAGTACCCGATACCATGCAATCACCAAAAATAATTTAATACAATATTTAATTAAATAAATCTTGTGTATTAAATTATGCTTCTTAATTAAATGACAATAATCTCATTATACCATGCAATCACCAAAAATTATACCACACAATATTTAATCAATCTTACAATAATTGTTAGCCATTTTTGTCATCAATTTTCTACCAGAAATAATAACACTTAAATATTAGCCTAAATTCATGAATATTTTGAAAAATAAAATCTTAGTGCATAATTAATTATATAGATAAACTATAATAATAATAATAATAATAATAATAATAATAATAATAATAATAATAATAATAAAGACTTGGTACAGGATACCCTTTCAAGAACCGGTATCAACGGGTACCCAGCTCCGGAATCGGTCCCATCGGGTACCCGGTGGGTACCGGGTCTCAAAAGTGTGGACCCAGAACCAGAACCGATCATAACCGATTTCAAGAATTTGGAAGCAGAACCGATATCGGCGGGTTCGATTTCGGGGTTGGACCCAGCGGGTCTCGTTCGGTTCCAGGTATGGAATCGGATACCCGTTATTTATGCTCACCCTAATGCCCATCTTTGTCAAGTTTCTTGTGATCTGGCATTTATGTACTCATTCTTTAGCTAGATTTTGTTCTTCATTTTTTTTTCTCTCTCGGTTTAAATAAGTAAATTAATTGTAATATCACTGATGTTTCATGTCAGTGTCGGCAACTCGTCATGGCCGCATGGGGACACTGAGTCCTGCGCGTAAGAGGGAAGCCAGCCTGTCACACTGAGCGCGTGCAAGGCCAAGGGCAAATTTGGACATTGTCTGATCCAATTCTCAGGTTTTAAATATTTTGTTTTACACTAGTTGTCATTCCTATATTTACAGAATATAAAGATTGTATACATAATATTGAAAAAGGATTAAAAAATGACATCTTCAATATAACAAGACGTATCTAATTTTTTTATTCTTTAAATACAACAGATATGTTACTTATGCGTTGGAGTACCATTTTTTATTTTGGTGGGTGTAATCGCACAAAAAAATTAAACATTATTATATTTTAGTAAATCAGAACCATTAACTAAGTGAAATATATATATATATACACACACACATACTGGTTTAACACCCGTGTATTACGGAAATTATAAAATAATAAATATAAAAAATATTTGAAAATTAAAAATTTCTAAATTTAAAATAAAAAATTAAAAAGATGTGTTATCAACCCGTGCTATGTTCAATTTATTAATTATTATAATTATTAACTAATATTATATTTTAATGTTGAGATTAAATTCATTAATAAATTATATTTGCATACTTATAAATATTCAAAAAAAATTGTCACATTTTCAACACGTCTCTAATCTATATTAACTAATTATTATTATTGACTCATTTTATATTTTTCTGTTAAGATTAATTTTGTTAATAATTATAGTTACATATTTTGAAAATTTTAAAAGATGTCATACTCTCAAGCCTTCTCGCATTGTGTCATTTTCTAATAAATAATGTTAAATTAATTATTATATAATTTTATTTTTTTATATTTAGATTGAATTCATTACTAATATTTAGTTACATACTTCAATTATTGCAAATATATCATATTTACCTATACATAATATTTAAAATTAAAAAAAATATTTCAACTTTTATTATAAATATAATTTATTTAATTATTTTCATAAATAATTTTTTTTGTAATTAAAATTATTTCATATGTAATATATCTTTTAATTAAAATAATTGATGTAGATTTTTTCCTACTAATTATATATGACTTATTTATATTTTTATATTAGGAGTATAAAAGAAAGTTATTGAATTAGACAAAATATAATAAAATAAAACTATTAAGTTAGGCTAAATATAATAAAAAGAAAATATTAAATTAGGCAAGATACAATAAAAGAAAAACATTAAATTAGGTATATATTAGGCTCGGATGACACATAAGCAACCAAAACACCAAGATTTGTTATTATCCAAGCGATGCATACGAAGTAGACACATAGATTAGGAGGATTTTGCATTAATATATACTTTTTTAAACACTCGTGTATTACACGGGACGTATCGAAGATAAATATAAAAAATATTTGTACATGCCTAATCTATTTATTAATCATTATAAATATTAAATAATTTTATTTTTGATGTTTAAATTAAATTCATTAATAATCTTAGTTACATACTTAAACAATTCAAAAGGTGTTACATTCTAAACCCATGTTTAATATCTATATTATTAATTATTAAATCATTTTATATATATTAATATTTAGAATAAATTCGTTAATAATTATTAGTTACATACTTTGAGATATTCAAAAGATGTCATACTCTCAACCCGTGTCGCATTGTACTGGTGTCTAATCAATGTTTATTAATTATTAGTATATAATTTAATATTTTTATGTTTAGATTGAATACATTACTAATATTTAGTTACATACTTAGATTATTGTAAATAACTCATATTTTACCTATATAGAATATTTGAAACTCCAAAATAAAATTATTTTAAATTCTATTATCAATAAAACTTATTTAATTATTTTCATAATAAATTTTTTAATTAAAATTATTTCATATGTAGTTTGTCTTTTAATTAAAATAACTAATTTAGATCTTATCTACTAATTATATATGACTTATTTATATTTTTATATTAGGAGAATCAAAGGAAAGTATTGAATAAGAAAAAATATAATAAAAGAATTAAATTAGGTAAGATACAATAAAAAGAAAAGTATTAAATTAGGTAAATATTAGGCTCGGATGACACATAAGCAAACGAAGCACCAGAATTTTTTATTTGTCAAACGAAGCATACGAAGCATACACATAGGTTAGGAGGATTTTGCATTAATATATAGGGTTATATATATATATATATAGTATACGTATACTATATATATATATATATATTTCAAAAAATCTTATTCTTTTTGTCTTAATAAAATAATATTTCAAGAAAAAAAAGTTTTGCCTCATAAAAAATTTATTCTTGTAATAAACGTAGTTTAAAAATTATGAAAAATTTATTTATACACAACATTCGTAGTTTTGTTACACATTTTCTTTCATCTTCGCAATTTAGAATTTATAAACCCTTACGATCGGTCACTTATTGCAACGTGCAATTGGTTTTAACTGAAAACTAAGTGTCTTCAAAAAAAAAACTCCAATGTAAGAAATAGAATGTTTTTCAATTTTCTTGGTCTTCATCGCATGTGAAATAATATTGAAAATAGCATCGAAAAGTACAATTGGTCGTGATCGAAAAATGGCTTCCTCAGGAAACTCCCTACGTGAGAAATAGAGTATATTTGTTGATCTTTATCGCGTATGAAATGTCATTTGAAATATCACCAATAGGTACAGTTGATCATGATTGAATAGAGATTCCTCAAGAAAATTCCAACGTGAGAAGTAGAGTGTCCTTCACTTTTGTTGATCGTCATCGCGTATGAAGTACAAGTTAAAATATCACCGAAATAAATATTTGAAATTTGATAGGAAACATTTCAACACTAATATCTAACTATTTACTGCTAGATCGAACTTGTCTACATATGTGGATCTCAATCTTATTATATATAATCCATACAAAAATAAAAATAAAAATATTGTATTACTTCACTATGACATATAGATACGTGATTTAATGAAAGCACAAAAGTTCGTGTGTAATAAATATCGTAAATGTGTGGCTGTAGACAAATACAATTAGTATAATTATAGATCAATATAAGCAGTATAATTACTGCAATCACACTACCCGCTAAATCATCAAGTAGTGTATTTAACCAGCTTTTAAAGAAAAAGAAGGATCTCAAAATCGAGTATATAAAATTATTAAGAATAATTTTGATAAATGAGAATATCTATCTGAGTTAAAAAATATTGTTAAAATGATTTATTTTTCAATAAATTCTATCGAACATGATGGATATCAGAAATTGTTAAGTGACCCTAAAAAAATACATAGCAGATTTTAAACTAATGTAAAAAAAACCATATTATGAATGTATAACTTATAAAAATATAAATTTTGGCAAAATAGTTAAAAGTAGTTGAATAATAAAAATATTTTTAACTAAAAAATAAAAAAAAAACATTTGAAGAAAAATAATTAAATAAATAAAAATATTAGTATTAAAATTGTAGAAACAAAAAAAATGTAAAATGTCAGATTATAAAAAATAATAGTAAAAAAGTAATAAAAAACTTAGTTATAAATTATTATAGATTTATCTGAATATATATATATATATATATATATATATATATATATATATATATATATATATATATATATATATTAAAAATGATGTACACAAAAAACAAAATAGAAAATAATTAGAGTATCATAATTATGTAAAAAAAAAAATCCTACATAATAAAAATTTTAATTAAAAAAAGAAAATAAATTATCATCAATTATCTCTCTAAAAAAACATATTTTATACGAGTTCTTTTTCGCTTCTGCATGACTTTTTTACATGTGTTTTATGTGAGTAAATTTTTTTATTGTTTTGGGAGTTCTCATTGCCCTTATTTTGGTGTGTTGGGTATCATGTTTAGTAGTAGGGCGGAGGTTAACAAATTAATCATCACCTTATATATTAATGCAAGATTCTCATAACCTATGTGTATGTTTTGCATGCTTCGTTTGACAGATAAAAAGTAATGGTATTTCGATTATTTATGTGTCATTCAAGTCTAATATCTATCTAAATTAATATTTTTCTTTTTTTTATATCCTGCCTTATTTGATCTTTCTAGTTTAATTTATTTATTCTAATTTAATCTTTTCCTTTTATTATATTTTTCCTAATTCTATATTTCTTTAATTCGATATTATTTTTATTCTCCTAATATATAAAATATAAACAAGTCATATATGATTAGTAGAATAACTCTAAATTAGTTATTTTAATTTTATAATAAAACTACATATGAAAAATTTTTAATTAAAAAAATAAATTATGAAAATGACTAAATAAGATATATTAATACTAATAGTTAAAATAATTTTTTTTTAATTTTAATATTTTGTATAGGTAAATTACGAATTATTTGCAACAATCCAAGTATGTAATTGAATATTAGTGATGAATGAATTCAATATAAATATAAAAATAAAATTTATATCATATAATTAATAAATATTGACTTGACATTGGTATAATACGGCACGAGTTGAGAGTAGATATCTTTTAAATTTTTTAAAGTATGTAACTAATAAATATTAGTGAATTTAATATAAATATTAAAATATAATTAATAAATAGAGATTGTACACTCTGGTTGAGAATGTGACGTCTATTGAATATTTTTAAGTATATAAATAAAATTATTAACGAATTTAACTTAAACAAAAAAACAATTTAATAAATACAATACTTAATAAATAGCTTAGATATGTACGATTCAAAAATAAATACAATAATTAATTAAATTCAAAAACATATATGAAAAATGAAAAAAAATCGAAACAAAATTTAAGAATCCGAATCACAAATAAAAAACAATAAAATTATAATCTATAATTTTTTAATTCAAAATAAACACAACAATTAATTAATTTCGAAAAATAGATGAAGAATTAAAAAAAAGAGTGAATAAAAAACACAGTCCATAATTTTCTAATTCAAATATAAATACAAAAATTAATTAATTTTGAAAACAAATCAAATTAATATTTAAAAATTCAAATTATTTTTTAAGATTTTTAATTATTTTTAATGTTTTCAGCATTTTGTTTATTATTTTTATTAAAAATAAAAGAATCTAAATAAAATAATAATATTTACAATATCACTTTAACATTGAAACCGGTGATATCACAAATTTCCATTAAATTTACTGCTCACATCACTTGATTTCAATCATCCATTTAATCATTGTACATGCTACTATGGCCCGAGAGACTTGCACAATTTGAAATGGTAAGATAAATTCACATATTTCTAGGAAAGAAAAGGAACATTCAATTTTTACTGGATGAGACATTGCACCTGTGTATTAAAAACAAAATCACATGAATTTAGTTGTTCATGCTCAAAATGAATTATATCTTATCATAGGCTTC
Source organism: Phtheirospermum japonicum (assembly GCA_014905375.1). Taxonomy (NCBI): domain Eukaryota; kingdom Viridiplantae; phylum Streptophyta; class Magnoliopsida; order Lamiales; family Orobanchaceae; genus Phtheirospermum; species Phtheirospermum japonicum. Next base: position 864,781 of record BMAC01000344.1, read on the forward strand.
AACACATACACAAGTATCACGTTTTAAAATATTTATATATCTTCTATCTTACATATTATCATGTGTTTTTTGTAATTACCACATTCATATGACGACTTCAAGATCTTTTTTAACACTTGTGTTAGGTCAGATTGATAGGTCATGACTCGTTAGATCATCTGACCCGATAATATAATGTATTGGTTTTTATACTATGATATATTGGTTTTTGTACTCGAAAGTATTGATTTTTCATAAATCTCTGACATGTGATATGGTGTATTGATTTTTATACTATGATGTATTGGTATTATGGATGTATCGGTTTTTCACTATAATGTATTGACTTTTGTACTATTATGTATTGATATGATATTTTAGCCTAACGGATGATCCGTTAGTTCGGCCTGAGAAAAGTGTTACCCATATTATTTAGATGATTTGGTAGATTCTCTAGTTTCCATATACGGTTATATAAATACGTACTCTTCTTTAATAAATTATCATGGAGTAATTTTTCCTTCTTTTATGTATCAACATACTAGGGCAAATCTTTTTTCAATCTGTTCACTTTTTTTCTCATCTTACCTTTCGACGTAATCCTACATCCTCCACAATTTCCACATAGGCTATCATGTCCTTGGAAATGTGGCCAGCACAAAATACAAGAAAGAGGTCATACAGAGCTCATGCACACGTCAAAAAGTGGGACAGCTCATCAAGCCGTTATGAGCTGAGGGTTTTTGTCTTATTAGCAGCAAATAATGTGAGTACACGTATAGAATTTCTAGTGGCTTCCTCTAGAGTTAGTCTGATATATATAGAACAGTTGTAACCCTACTTTATCATCAATTAATGAGCATATACACAAATACAGCCGCTTTGTTTTGTTCAATGTTTCATGGCCAAAGCTTGCATCTTTCTTTGCAGCTTTTATGTTGTATGTTGCTTTCTTTTACATGGTATTAGAGCTCGAGCTAGCTGTCTCTGATCTATCTTACCTCTTTCAAGCAGTTTTCTTTTCACCTTTATTCATAAGACCAGGTCATCCAACCGCACGCTCAAGTTATTTCAATAAAGCTGACCGATAGCAATTTTTTATTATGGAGGCAACATATCTGGGCAGCAGCTACTGGCTATGGTTTAGAAGGGTATCTTACTGGAGGGTCAGAAATAGCTGACACGGCACGATAGCACGACACGATAAGAAAAACGATTACAGAGATAAAGATACGATAAGGCACGACACGACATGAAATGACACAAAACACGACACGAAAAGCACGACATTTTAAATTGAGTTAGATTTACACTTATTGTTACATTTATGATCAAATAAGATAGAAAATAAAAAAACACGATAATGCGACACGAACACGGCACGGTAGCCCGATTTTCCACCTCTAGATGAAAAAGCACCAAATCAATACATCATAACAGCTAGAGAAGCAGATCAGGTTTTGGATCCGGCTTATGTTCATTGGAAGAGGCAGGATCAGCTATGGTCTCATGGATCTTGTCTTCCCTCACAGAGAATCTACTCATCACAACTGTAGGGCTGACTACTGCTTCAGACATTTGGAGATCCATTGAGAATACTTTTGCCAACCAGAATAAAGCAAACGTGATGCAGATAAGGCTACATGCAAGTCTTGAAAAAGGGAAATTTGAGCATGAGGAGTTTACTTAACAAGATAAAATCTTGTTGTGATCTACTGTCAACAGCTGGAGAAAATGTTTCTGAGTCAGATCAAGTGCTTTACATACTTGGAGGTCTTGGTCCTGAATACAATTCGGTTCTTATCTCTCTTACATCTAGGGGTTCTACTCACCCTATAGCACTTACTGAGGCTCATTCAATCCTTCTCAGATTTGAAAACAGATTGGAGACATTAGAAAACCAATTTGGAAATGCAGAGGAGAATGGCTTCTCTGTGAATCTCACCACTGGGGGCAGAGGAGGAAGAGCAGGTTCTCACTGTGCAAATACAGGCAAAGGTTTCAGTAACACACCAGGATCAAGCAGCAGAGGTAGAGGAGGCTCCTTCAGAGGTGGAGATTATAGAGGCAGAGGAGGAAGAGAAAGCTTCTACAAACCAAAGTGCCAAATATGTCATGTCAATGGCCATACTGCAGACAAGTGTTATCAAAGGATGAACATGGATTTCTCTCCCATGAGTAATTCTGGAAGCTCTGGCCATCAGGCTACTCTGCATCAAAACAGTCACATGACTGCTAATATTGCAAGTGGAGTGGATCATGAGGCAAAGGATGACAATTATTGGTATCCTAATTCAGGAGCTACTAATCACATTACATATGATCTTAGCAATCTCAGTATGGTTACTGATATTAAAGAGGAGAGAAAATCCACATGGGAAATGGCACAGGTTTGTCAATATCTCATTTGGTATTTCATTTGTTAAATCGTCTTCTTGTAGAGAATATGATCCATCATTCTTGATAAAGAACCTCCTATATGTCCCATTCATTACAAAGAATCTTATTAGTGTATCTCAATTTGCTACAATAATGTGTTTTTTGAATTTCACCCCTCTTCTTGTGTTGTGAAGGATCCAGCCACAAGAATGGTACTTCTCAAAGGAAAAATTAAAGAAGGCCTATATTTTTTCAACCTCACCAACATAAAATTCCAAGAACCAAACCACTTAGATCATGTTTTCCCTCAAGTTTCCAATTTTCAATAAACTCAGCTGAGATTAAGAATAAAGCCACATTAGATGTTTGGCATTTCAGAATGGGGCATGCCCCCTTAGATGTTGTCAAAAAGGCTCTTGCCACTTGTAAGATTGATTTCTCTGATATTAATGAAAGAGATGCTTTATGCTCTTCATGTATGAAATCTAAATTTCACAAGTTACTGATTCTCACACAATGCACCACAATGAGTGTGACCTGGTCCATAGTGACTTGTGGGGACCAGCACGTTTGAGATCCTCATCTCGCTTTACTTATTACGTAAATTTCATTGATCATGCCACCAGATTCACCTGGATTTACTTTCTTAAGAATAAATCAGATGCACATAAGGCATCTGAACATTTTAAAACCCTTGTTGAGACTCAGTATAATAGAAAAATTAAAGCATTGCAGACGGATGGAGGGGGAGAATTCATTGCTATGAGCAAGTTTCTGTCTGAAAATGGAACAATTCATAGAATGTCATGTCCATATACTCCACAGCAAAATGGAGTTACTGAGAGAAAACACAAACATTTGGTTGAGGTAGGTTTAGCACTACTTGCTCACTCTGACATGCCAACAAGACATTGGGATAGTGCTTTTTCAACTGCCACCTACATTATTAACAGAACACCATAAGAAATTTATCAATGACAAAACTCCTTATGAAGCCTTAAACAACTAGAAACTAGACCTACACATCCTAAGAGCTGTTTGGTGTCTTTGCTATCCCTTGCTCAGACCATACAACAAACACAAGCTTCAGTTCAGAAGTGAACCAGGAACCTTTATTGGATACAGTCCCCATCATAAAGGGTAGAAAGTTTTACTAGCTGGAGGAAAAGTGATCAGCAGCAAACATGTTCTCTTTGATGAAAAGATCTTTCCCTTTTTCAAAAACTAAAGTCTCAGCACCTAACAATGATGGCTCATTGTCAGCACCACCATCACTGATTATTGGTAGCATTAATGTTCCAGTCCTAGCATCTGACCCCTACAATAACTCTAATTCTAATTTCACTAGCCCTAACAATGCCAATCAAGCCTCAACAAGTTCCCAAAGTTCAAGCTCTATATCACATACATACACTCTTCCTCAAACCTCTTCATATGCTCAAAATCAATCCCATTTAGAGTCTTTACAAGGAGGAGTGATAACCATTGATTTACCTATTGATAATGTTGATATACATGTTGTCAATATTGATGCACCTGTTGCTACTGATTTTTCTAATCAGAATGTATGTGAGATGATCCAAGAGCCTATTGATGATCCAAAAGCAGGAATATACAAGCCTAAAGCATATGTATGTGAGATGATCCAAGAGCCTATTGATGATCATGAGGAAATTAGCACACCAGGATGGAAGGATGCTATGAACAACGAATATTCAGCACCGATGAAGAATCAAACTTGGACTCTAATCAAGTTGCTTGCTGGTAAACAAGCCATGGGGTGCAAATGGATATACAAGGTCAAGAGGAACGCAGATGGTTCTGTAGCTAGGCTTAAAGCTAGACTAGTTGCAAAAGGTTACTCTCAAGTACCTGGTTTTGAATATATTGACACCTACAACCTTGTTGTTAGGCCTGCAATTGTTAGAACAATATTGAGCATTGCTTTGTTTAGAAACTGGAAAATCAGACAACTTGACATAGATAATGCTTTTCTCAATGGAGACATAGATGTAGAGTTGTACATGCACCAACCACAAGGCTTTGCTGAACCAGGACAAGAGAATCTTGTGTGTAAGCTCAATAAGTCTCTTTATAGGCTCATACAAGCATCCAAAACTTGGTTCCATAAATTTGGAAAGGTGTTGACATCAATGGTATTCTCAGCTTCAAAAGCTGACACATCAGTCTATTTCAGGCATGATCAAGAGGATTGCATAATCATACTGGTGTATGTGGATGACATCTTCATCACAGGTAATAATCAGAAGGGAATCCAGGCTACTATTAATGAAATCAGTCAACATTTTTTTCTTGAAGGATCTTGGAGCATTGAACTACTTCTTAGGGATAGAAGTTTAACATGTTCATGATGGATACTTTCTTGGCCAAAGAAAATACATAGAGAGCATCATAGAGAGAGCAGTGATGAAGGTTGCAAAAGAATTGTCATCTTCTATGCTCTCAATTCTTCCTTTATCCAAGTTGAAGGCAATCCACATCACAACAGCACTTTATACAGGAGAATAGTGGGAGCCCTGCAGTATGCTACTATCACAAGGCCTAAAATTGCTTACAGTGTCAACAAAGTTAGCCAATTTATGTAGACACCTCTGGACACTCATTGGAAGGCTGTTAAGAGGATTATCAGATATCTTGCAGGAACTGTGAACTATGGTTTTCACTTTGATCATTTTAAAAACTTATACTTAATGGCTTTTGCAGATGCTGACTAGGCAACAGATCCAGATGACAGGAGATCGACTACTGGTTCTTGTGTTTTTCTTGGATCAAACATCATTTCATGGAATTCCAAGAAGCAGCCAACTGTGTCTAGGTCTAGTTGTGAGGCTAAATATAGAAGTTTGGCACATTCGGTTTGTGATGTGGTCTGGTTGCAACAGCTATTGAAGGAACTTAAGGTGGATCAGTCTACAATCCCAAGGATATGGATGGATAATCAAAGTGCAATTGTCTTGTCAAGTAACCCTATGCATCATCCTAGGACCAGGCATTTTGAGATTGACTTGCATTTTGTCAGAGAAAAACTGCAAAATAAAACCATCTCTATTCAGCATCTACCATCATATGATCAGCTGGCCGATATATTCACCAAGACTATTGAAGGACAATCTTTCGTTTGATTAAGGAACAAATTATCCGTCTTACCATTGGACTTACTCAGATTGAGGGGACATGAAGATGTGGCCAGCAAAAAAGACAAGAAAGAGGTCATGCGGAGCTCATGCACACATCACAAAGTTAGACAGCTCATCAAGCCGTTGTGAGCTGAGGATTTTTGTCTTAGTAGCAACAAATCATGTGTGTACACGTATAGAATTTCTAGTGGCTTCCTTTAGGGTTAGTCTGCTATATATAGAACAATTGTAACCCTACTTTATCATCAATTAATGAGCATATACACAAATACAGCCGCTTTGTTTTGTTCAATGTTTTATGGCCAAAGCTTGCAGCTTTCTTTGTCTTTGAAGCTTTTATGTTGTATGTTGCTTTCTTTTACAATTAGTTGACCCAAAAACTCTCTCACCCGGCTCTTAGTGTCTCAAACATCAAGTCCTATATTTCTGTTAACCTCAAAATGAAGAATGTTCAATACTCCACATGGACGACTCTTTTCAAAATCAATGCCAAAGCTCATCATGTTCTGGACTTTATCATCCCTCCCACTGAATTCGTCACATCAAAAAAGAATGTATTCGGACCTTTGCGAATGTATCGACGCTATCATGCTTCAATAGATCAATGACGCCATTTCAAGTGACCTTCTTCACACGATTCTCAAACCAGATACATCGGCAACGTATGCTTGGACTCGTCTCTGTGACATATTTCACAACAATAAAAATTCGTGTGTGGTGAGTCTTGAACAACAGTTTTCTCTTACCCTCATGAAGAACTCACAAACGCCGCAACATACTGACAACGCCTCAAGATGATTTCAAACTAACTCGTGAATGTCGGTTCTCCATTCTCTAACACTCACCTAGTATCGCAAATGGTTGTGGGCCTCACTGAGGTTTTATCGAGGCATGGACACTCTCATTCAACAAAGTGATCCTCAACCCCCATTTTATAGAGTACGATCAATGCTCATCTTGGAGGAAAAAAGTAAGATAAACTGTGATGTAGTCACGACTATTACTTGCCGCCTCGCCGAAGGAGTCCACTGATAATTATCGCAATTCTGACCAAAATCATGCCAAAGTGTACAACAATCACAATATAGGTGGTAGCAGAGGCCGTAGAAATGGCGCCCGTGGTAAGGGTGGTCAAAACGGTGTCGGTGCCAACGGTCGTGGTGTCCAGAACCACCAGTAAAGGTAGCAAAAGTGGCAATCTTGGGGTTTAGTATCAACAGCCTTTGTGTTATTCCCCCATGTCCTTATCCTTTTTCTAATTAGGCCAGATCAAATAGCAACCCAAGACAACAAGGCATCATTTTTATACCTAGGCCACAACGGACATTGAAGCTGTAGTGAATACTCTCAATCTCTAAAAACTGACTCCAAATTGGTACATGGATACATGTGCTACCTCTCAAATGACATCCGAAAAAGGTACTCTCTTGACTTGTTTTAATTTAAGCAATTATTGTGGTATAATTGTTGGTCATGGTCATAATATCCCGATTCGTGGTTATGGTCACACACGTTTGTCACCCCTAGACCCTCATTTATCCTTATATAATGTCCGTCATGCGCCTCATCTTATTAAAAATCTTATTTTGGTTCAGAAATCTACTATTGACAACTCAGTTTCTATTTTTTTATGTGAAGGATTTCCAAACGGGGATGCGTATAGTGAGATGTAATAGTCGAGGAGACCTTTATCCCATCATCACTGTGAGGATATTAATTTGATAAGAATTCCTCAAATTGAGGATGTGAACATGTACACTTCCGTATAAATATACAATTGTGAGAAGTATGAAAACAAGGAAATAATATCTACAAGATCCTTATAAATCTTTGACTAATTCTCTTCTAATACCCCCCCTCAAACGATGCGGATGAGGAACAAAGCAAAGTTTGGGCCGAAAAAAATCAAACAAAGAACGCGGAAGAGCCTTCGTAAATATATCATCAACTTGAAGATTCGAAGGAACAAACTGAATAGCGAGACGACCGGCCAACACCAACTCCCGAACAAAATGAGAGTCGATGTCAATATGTTTCTCACGCTTGTGAGCAATAGGATTTTGAGATAGAAAAAGAGCACTTTTATTGTCACAAAATAAAGACGGCGTAGAGGTAGGATCAGCGTGAAGTTCCCGTAGGAGTAAGATAACCCAAATAACCTCAGAAGCAGCATTTGCAAGGGCCTGATATTCAGATTCACAACTTGAGCGTGAAACTGTGGGTTGTTTCTTATCACTCCATGAAACAAGATTGGGACCCAAAAAAAATGGAATAACCATATGTCGAGCGATGAGTGTCCAGACAACGTGCCCAGTCAGCATCCAAATAGGCCATTATAGACGAGCTTCCTCGAGAAAAATATACACCAAAGTCAATTGTACCCTTGACATATCGAAGGATGCGCTTAACTGCTGGAAAATGTTCGACGGTTGGATTCGCTTGAAACTGACTGACCGTGTTAACCACGAATGACAAATCCGGGCGCGTAATGGTTAAGTATTATAATGCCCCTATTAAAGATCTGTAAAGTGTAGGATCGAAGAAGGCGGGACCATCAACTCGAAGAGTTTCACCAGAAGAAAGAGGTGTGGAGACCGGCTTAGAGTTAAGCATATTTGCGCGAAGTAAGATATCGCGAGCATATTTTGATTGTCCGAGAAAAAGCCCATTAGCAGTATACGTTACTTTGAGACCAAGGAAATAATTGAGACGCCCTAGATCTTTGATGGCAAACTCACGACCAATACGAGAGATGAGGCGAGTCAGAGAAGGGGTCTGATTTCCAGTGACAATAATATCATCTACGTACACCAAGAGATAAAGTAACACAGAACCCTTGTGAAACACGAAAAGAGATGTATCCGATTTGCAGTTGACGAACCCCAAAGACACCAAGAAATCAAAGAAACGCTGAAACCACGCCCGAGGAGCTTGTTTAAGCCCATATAAAGCTTTATTGAGGCGACAAACATGTGAAGGGTGTGAGGGGTCAGTGTAGCCCAGTGGTTGCTCCATATAGACCAGTTTTGTGAGGACACCATGAAGGAAAGCATTATTAACGTCGAGTTGGTGAAGATACCAGCCGTGGATTGTGGCGAGAGACAATATAACATGAACCGTAGAAGCTGAGTAACTAGGAAGTTGAGTAAACCCTTGAGAAACAAGTCGGGCTTTATGACGATCAATGGAACCATCAGCTAGATACTTTGTTCGAAAAACCCATTTAGAGCCGACAATATTTTCACCAGAGGGACGAGGAACCAAATCCCAAGTGTGATTCGAACGGAGAGCACGTAGTTCGTCATCCATGGCTCTCAACCCTTGAAGGGTTAGAGGAGAGTCAAAAATTGAGGGAGATGGGGCGGCTCGGGACCCCATTTTAGATAATAATTCCTCAATTGAGGATGTGAA
>BMAC01000344.1:878622-911845 GCA_014905375.1 Phtheirospermum japonicum
TTTCAAATAGTTGCTTGGCAGCCGTCGCTGTCAAATTCCCCAAAATCTCCTCCAGCAGCCACCTCTACGTTATTCTTATAAGAATCTAGAAGTCCCTCGTAGAAGAGTTGATTCACCATTCCCGGAGAGTTGTGATGATGGGGGCAAGCTTGCAATAAAGATTTGAAACGTTCCCACCGCCTCGTGAAACAACTCCCCGTCTTGCTGGACAAAGTTGGCTATTTGTCTCCTTATGTGGCCCCGTCGTCTGAGCTGAGTAGTACTGATTAATGAATTTGTCGCTCACCATGGGCCAATCGACCAGAGATCTCGGTTCAGTGATAGTAGCCAAGACTTGGCTTTATCCTTCATGCAACTCGGAAAACACACCATTTGAAGGTCTTCGTGATGAAGTCCCGGGACGGAATCCTACTAACTTCAGCATAGAACTCCTTAAGGAACGTCAGTGGGTCTTCGTTGGCGAGGCCGTGAAATGTCGGGAGGTTGTTGATGATATGAGGTTTCAACTCGAAGTCTCTCGCAGTTCTACCCAACACAATTGCCGAACTATAGGGACCCACTTGAGGGGTCGTGAACTCTCTTTGTCTCGGTTCGCGCGCCTCCCGTTGGTATCTTGCTTGGTTATTTCGCCTCGCGTATTCGTCTCTCTCATGGTACCCGTCATATGCCAGCCACTCATTGACCCGCTCGTCGCCATGATATGATCTCTCAGAATAGTCGTCCGGGACGTGGCGGTAGCGATTATCTCCTCTTCTTTGGCCTTCATTCTGGTCTATTACGTTTCGTTGAATATTCTCCCTCGTATGCTTGAGGCTGTACTGGTCCGTCGGGACGATTTGGCTCACTCCCGTACCCATTTCTTTGTTGCACGGGTGGATGCCTTGGTGACTGGTCCATCCTCGTTGTTGTGTGCTTGGTTATCTAGTCGCAACATCGTTTTCGGAACAGGATCACAAATAAAATCAGTCGTGGCAGACGATTCACTTGTGGGTGAGTGAGGTGGTCTCACTTGATTCGGACGATGAACGTTGTCGATGAATGGTGCAAGTTCGAGCCTAAGCGACCTACGACCTTGCATGAACTCAACAACAAATCAAACGTATCGACTAGAGAAAATAATTATACAAATAACGACTGAAATAAAAATAAAAAAGAACAAGCATATTTTTGAAAACCTTTGTATATTCCCCGGCAACGGCGCCAAAATTTTGATTCAAGCTTTTGTGTTGCCTACTTATGAAAATTTGTCAAAAGATCAATAGCTTGCCCGCAAGAGAACGGGGTCGCGCGTAGTTTGGCAACTTGACTCGAGTCGTCTCTCGAGGAACATACAATCGGAGTTCTCAAATAGTTTGTTCAATTCAAAATCACATACATGGGTGGGGGGGGGGGGGGGGGGTAACGAGACCTTCGAGGCATGTAACCGTTGTGGGGAGCAAGGGCATTCAGGGGATTCATGTACAATGGGGTATCACGAGGATACCGACGCTGAAGCACACGCCATCAAAGACCAATTACGCAACATAGATCTTCCAACTTATGAGCACAGGCCTCAACCAAACCCCAAGTTTAATGCAAATCGTAACTCTCCTTACTTRAAATGGGGCCCTGAGAATCCACATTACACCCCAGCACARAATAAATCAACACAACCTCCACCGAGCAAATCACTACCAGCGGGGCCGACGCCTGTTCCTATACAGCCAAATGATCAACTGCTAATTTGGCAACAGAACTAAGTCACCGAGAAACTGAGAAACAGGGTTGGATTGACCAGTCTAACCACGCAAGTGAATAAGCAAGGAGAGGTCTTGGATGATCTATCTAAGAGCGTGAAGAACTTGGAGAAGATGATGGGGCAAATGGCGACATTCATGGCCAAACACGACAATGAAAAGGGGAAGTTTCCGAGCCAACCCGAGCAAGCTTCCGTGGTTCATATTCTACGAAGCGGGAAGGCGATAGATAATGGGGTCGAAGAACAGAACGAAGGGGACATTGATGTTGCAAAAGAGGGGCTGCCCACGAGCAATGACCCTAAATCGGTTGACCAAATGCATAAGTCACCGAATCTATATATTCCTGGGTCGTTAAAAGGGAAGTCCCCGAATCAAGTACCCTCTCTAGTAACAGGTGACGATTCCACCAAGCCTCCGAAGGTATCGCCAATCACCATTCGAGACAAGGTTCCTTTCCCAAGTCGCCTACGCCCAGCAAAAGAGAATAAAAAGTTCATGGAACTTTACAATCTGCTCAAAAATGTCAACATTAATCTTCCTCTGTTAGACGTAATCAAGACGATGCCCGCGTACGTGAAATTTTTCAAGGAATTAGTTGCGAGGGAACGGCGTCTCGAGACACTTCAGCAAGTTAAGTTAACAAAGGAGGTGAGCGCCATATGCAAAGGGCATCTACCCAAAAAGGAAAGATACCCCAGAAGTTTCTGCATAACCATCACCTTGGGAAACAGACAGACAACACGAGGCATGCTTGACCTTGGAGCAGGGACCAATTTGATGCCTTATTCCCTTTATAAGGAATTCGATTTGGGGACAATGAGACCAACGACAATGCGGCTAAAATTAGCGGACCGATCAATTAGACAACCACTTGGCATTGTCGAGGATGTTCTAGTTCAAATTGGCGAGCTTGTGATTCCAGTCGATTTCGTCATACTAGATGTCGGCGAGGTTCCGAAGGAGGGCACTGAGCATACTATTTTGCTTGGTCGACCATTTATGTTCACTTCTCGTACACTGATTGACGTACACAAAGGGAGGATGACCTTGTCCGTGATGGGGGAGACAATCACATTTTCGCTGAAAGATATCCACAACACTCCTTCTCCATACATGAATGAAGATTTCTCGTTTGTGGACCCGATTGCCTCTTGTATTCACGAGCTAAAGGGGATCACCGTGCTAGATGAGTTAAGCGTCGAGGACGACACGGAATTTTTGAACAGGGTGGCCGAGATTTTAGAGATAGATTTGAACGAGATCGACGAAGACCATGAAGAGATGGACGATTTTGATGAAGAATTGTGTGAAATAGCCACTGCACCCGAACTTGGTCCAAAGGTAGAGTTAAAGCCACTACCGAGCCACTTGAAGTATATTTTCCTCGAGCCCAATGAAACGAAACCAATCATCATATACTCGGCCTTGTCGGAGCACGAGGAGAAAGAATTAGTTGCGGTGTTAAGCAACCACAAGGAGGCAATAGGATGGAGCATCAGCAACATCAAGGGAATAAGCCCCGTGACTTGCATGCATAGAATCGAGATGGAACCCGATGCCAGGCCTGTGAGGGACAGTCAACGGACACTGACACCAACGCATTACGAGGTGGTTAAGAAAGAGATTTTTAAGCTTAAAGACGAAGGAATCATTTTCGCCATCTCCGACAGCAAATGGGTGAGCCCAATCCATGTGGTTCCAAAGAAAGGAGGTATCACCATCGCCAAAAACGCAAAGGGTGAGATAGTACCAACCCGACTAACTACTGGATGGCGTATGTGCATCGATTATAGGAAGTTGAATGCGGCCACTCGTAAGGATCATTTTCCTCTACCATTCATCGACCAACTCTTCGACAATCTTGCGGGACACGAATTTTACTGCTTTCTAGATGGCCTCTCGGGCTACTATCAAGTGGCCATCGCTCCGAAAGATCAGATCAAGACAACGTTCACATGCCTCTTTGGCACACTCGCTTTTCGAAGGATGCCCTTTGGCCTGTGCAACGCACCAGCGACTTTTCAAAGGTGCATGCTCTCAATTTTCTGTGATTTTATTGATGACTTTCTTGAGGTATTTATGGATGATTTTTCGATTTTTGGGTCATCTTTTGATCATTTTTTGTCTAATTTGTCAAGATTTCTAGAACGATGTATTGAGAAAAATTTAACTTTGAGTTGGGAGAAATCCCATTTTATGGTAAAAAGTGGCACTGTTCTAGGCCATGTTGTTTCTAGAAAGGGGCTGGAGGTTGATAAGGCAAAAATTGATGTAATTGAAACTCTCCCTCCGCCTCGAGATGTTAAAGGGATTAGGAGTTTTCTTGGTCATGCAGGCTTTTATAGACGGTTTATCAAAAAATTTTCAAAAATAAGTCGTCCACTTTGCAAACTTTTGAATTTAGATACTCCTTTCATTTTTAATGAAGAATGTTTGAATGCGTTTAATGAGTTAAAAGCGAATCTTACGTCCGCCCCTGTGGTTGTTGCTCCCGACTGGACCTTACCCTTTGAAATTATGTGTGATGCCTCTAACGAGGCGGTGGGGTCTGTTTTGGGACAACGTGTGGAGAAATTGCTTAGGGTCATTTATTATGCTAGTTATATGCTAAATGATGCTCAACGTAATTATACCACAACTGAAAAAGAATTATTGGCAGTCGTATTTTCGTTTGACAAATTTAGACCGTATATAGTGGGAGCTAAGGTAATTGTACATACTGATCATGCTGCTTTACGCCATTTGTTTTCCAAACCACAAAGTAAGCCACACCTTATTAGGTGGATTTTTTTGCTACAAGAATTTGATGTGGAAATAAAAGATATACGGGGTTGTGAAAATATTGTGGCGGATCACTTGTCTAAAATGGTAGTTGAGGAGAATGAGGGGGAGAAATTTATGATTAACGATCTTTTTCCTTATGAGAATATTTTTAATCTTGAGCAATTAATTACCCCTTGGTACGCTGATATTGTGAATTATCTTGTTTGCAAAATCGTGCCTAACCATTTATCCTACCAAGAACGGAAGAGATTTTTGAGTAAATGCAGGGACTACTTTTGGGATGACCCCGATGTTTTCAAACGCAGCAAGGATGGTCTAAATAGGAGGTGCATTCCGAACGATGAAATGGGGAGCATTCTCCAATTCTTCCATGACCATGGAGGGCATTTTGGAGCTCAAAAGACGGCGTTTAAAGTGTTACAAGCCGGATTTTATTGGCCGAGTTTATTTGCTGATGCGTTTGAATATCGCAAAACTTGTGACAACTGCCAACGGACCGGAAACATAGGTAGGCGAGACGAAATGCCCCAGGTACCCAACCAAGTGGTGGAGGTTTTCGATGTGTGGGGGATAGACTTTATGGGACCTTTCCCTAAGAGTGGAGATTTTGAGTACATCCTTGTTGGTGTCGACTACGTGTCAAAATGGGTGGAAGCAATCCCTACTCGAAGAGCTAATGCAGAAGTTGTTCTCAAATTCCTCCAAGAAAATATTTTCAGTAGATTCGGGGTGCCGAAATCGATAATAAGTGATGGAGGGAGYCATTTTTGTAACAAGGCTTTTGCAAAGTTGATGAAAAAGTATGGGGTTTGACACAAGGTAGCTACGCCTTACCACCCTCAAACGTCTGGTCAAGTGGAAACGAGCAACCGTCAACTTAAGGCCATCCTCGAGAAAACAGCCGGGTCGAGTCGAAAGGATTGGGCGGTCAAACAGTATTTGCACATCAAGTAAGACATTATTGCGATCAAGTAAAATATGTTTTTTCATAAAGTAAGAAATTTTTGAACATATAGTAAGAAAGTTTTTATCACATAAAGAATGTAAAAAAAAATCTCACCGGAAATAAATTTCGACGCCGGGACAATTTTCCAGCTGGTTGCCGACGACAACATAATCGGGAATGTAAAAGACGGTAGAGATGGACCCGAATCCAAAGTGAAAAAAAAATTAGAGAAATAAATGAAGTTATTGAATTTTTTTTAGTGAAATAAAATATTAACTTTATACACAATCACTTTTTATGACCATTTCATCCTCTATATGAAGGATTTTTTTTTTTAATCTTGTGATATCTTATTGTCGTCGCCTAAGAGTTTGGTAAGTTTAACCAAATATTAGAGAAATAGATAATATGGGCAATTCATATATGCTCCATTAGTTAAATGTTGGAAAAATTCTCATTTACTACACTTTCATTACCACTAATTGTCAAATACTCTAATGAAAAATATTTAATCTCATTTAGTAAGGCATATCCTATTTAATCAAAATTACAACTTAAATGACCAAAACTACCCCTACACCTAAAAACCTAATAATAATAATAATAATAATAATAATAATAATAATAATAGTTTCATTAATTTTTTTTAAATTTTAGCAGAGTTATGAATTTGATAATGGTAGTATGGATTTTAAAGTATAATGGTATGTAATTTGATAATAATAATATGCATTTAAAATATAATAGTGGAATGTGGTAGTAGTAGTAGTAGTAGTAGTAGTAGTAGTAGTAGTAGTAGTAGTAGTCGTGGTGGTAGTGGCAGTAGTGGTTGTAGTAGTAGTAGTATCAGTTTGAATTTCATATATAGTATGAAATCGAAATTTAAAAATATAAATTTGTGAAAAAAAAAGTTGTATTTTAGTATGACATATTGTAAAATAATTACATGATATTATATGAAATCTTACAGTATATTATGAAATTTTGTCTATAAAGATTAATAGTATAAAAATTAGTAGTATGGAATTCCGAATGTAAATGAATACAAGTATGAAATTGAACAATGTAGTATGAAATTCGACTGGTAACGGTTGGTGACAACGATGGTGGGTAGTATGAAAATGTCATAAAACTGTATGAATTTTGATTTTATTAAGTATTGAATAAAGATTAAGAAAAATGAAAGGAGAAAAAAAAAAGAAATGATTAATAAGGGTAAACAAGTATTCCTATATAATAGTTTAGATTAAATAGAAAGATAAATTGATTATATGAGAAGTTACTGTTCTCACTAAAGTATTTCGTATAAAATATTTACCTAATGGAGCATATAAGAATTGCCCTTTAAATGTTTTATCACAACTACTCCGGTGAAAATATTAACTTTTCATATAAACAATTATTTTCTCATTTAATGAACATAAGGATACTAGTTTACCCTTATTAATCATTTTTTTTTCTTTTTTTTTTTTCTTTATTCAACATTTAGTACAATCAAAACTCATACTATTCCATGATATTTTCATACTACATACCATAATTATCACCAACTGTTACCGGTCGAATTTCATACTACATTATGTATTTTCATACTATATAGTGCAATTTCATACTTGTACTCGTATAAATTCGGAATCTCATATTACTAAGTTTTATACTATTAATCTTTATTGACAAACTTTCATACTATACCGTGAGATTTCATACTATATCATGTAATTATTTTATGCAATATGTCATACTAAAATACAATTTTTTTTCCCATAAATATATGTTTTTAAATTTCAATTTCATACTATATATGAAAATCAAACTGATATTATGGATTTCATACTTAAAATTTTGCAATATCAATAAAATTATATACTATTATATTTTGAAATTCATACTACTATTATCAAATTACATAATATTATATTTTGAAGTTCATACTATCATTATCGAATTCATAGCTCTCCTAAAATTTAAAAATAAAAAATAAAAAATAAAAATAAAATTTCATCTTATTATTTTTTAAAATCCGTACAATTATTATTATATTATTTATTGTTATTATTATTAGTTTTTTAGTTGTAGGGGTAATTTTGAATTACTTTAGTTGAAATTTTGATTAAATAAGATATGTTAAACTAAATGGAATTAAGTATTTATCATTATAATATTTAAAGATTAGTGACTGCAGTAAATTAAAAGTTTTTCCTCAATAATATTTACTCATCATATTTACTCATCGACACTTCGTGGCTTACTGACATGTTGTCGTAAAAACTTTAATTGTAATACCCTTTTATTTTGTTTTATATATATTAGTTTGTATTGATTTGATATTTTAAAAGTCTAAATGAAACCAAAAATAAGTTTTTATTTGTTTTTTAAACCAAAACCAACTCAAAGTAATTCAAACCATCATTTTTAATTAGGTTTGGTCGGATATTAATTATATCGATTTATGCTCTTTTTCGATGAATCTTCATTTTAATTTTAAAGGGTATTTTTTTTATGAAAACAAAATGGCGTACTAGAAGTCAAAAAATACTAATACTTATGACAATCATACTATTAAGACCATAACTATGGATCGATGATAGCTAAATTAACAGCCCATCATTAAAACGCAATGATGAAGTAAAGAGAAGTATGATTATGTCTACTTCTTGCCGAAAGAAAACTTGCGGGGCCCAATGTATAATTTCCTTAGATTTAGGGGTTTTAATATAGCCAATAATAATACCATCCATTTATCCTATTTGGTTGCAAATTAAAGAGTCAAAATTCACAACACGGCTTCAGCCCCACGCCACGTGTTCGCTCTTACTGACCATCCATGCCACCTGGACCCAGTTGTACCCTGCTTGGATGTGCATATATTCTTCGTCATCATTATCATCCCTTTTTTAGCCCACAGAAAATAAATATAAATAGTGTTTAAAAGGTCTCCATCGAGCTTTCGGCAAAAAATAACCAAAATCCGAATTTGGTCACTAAATAGTCAATGCGATATTTCCAAACATTCTTGCTTTACAGATTCTAATATAACATATATTAAAAAATAGTTGTGTTAGACGATTTTTTGTTTTCTTATTTAACATATATATAGCATCTTTCACATTACATATATTACAAAAAAATTCTGTTAGACGATTTTTTTTCTTATTTAACGTATCTATCATTTTTCATAAATATATTTACGGACTCGATAAATATAATTCACTTCACCTGCGTCTCACAAATTTGACACAAATAATATTGAGTATTTAACTAATAAGTCTAATTTGTCTTGAAAAAATTACTATTGTAAAAATGGATTTGACCTTCCGCTCTACACATATATCCGACCAACAAAGGTTGAATTCCTTTTAATGTCCATACTAGTTGATGATAAGGAATAAGTATCATTTCCAGTAAAATGGACATGAAAGAAAAACCGAGAGATAAATTATAATAATAATATTTATTGGAATACATATATTTCTCTTTGAACCTAGATGTGATCTTACATATTTTATTTTCAAGATGCTCAAATGTTTGATGCAATTTTTTCAATCCATGAAAAAGCATCTTTGAAATGCAAAGAAGGATTTTATTATGTAAGAGAAATAATTAGATGCTTCCATGTTTGTACCATTCTTAAATTAGACAAAGTAGGATCCGTTTATTTGCCAACCCAAATACTATGTGCCATGTAGAGTCTTGATATCATATTGTTCATTAACCAATTACAAAATTAATCCAGAATCCTATTTTGATTTCTTAGATGAATTAGCCTACATTAAGACTACTAAGAAAACAATGAAAGCGACGTGTGAGAAAATCACAGTAAAATAGTAGTTTGACTATTTTGTTGTAGCCAAATGGGTCGGTGCAAAGTAGATTTTTCTCGAATTATATGTAGGTGAAGATTTTTTTTTAATTCCCAATGGGAAATCTACAATTTATTTATAGCATTCCCAAGTAAATTCTTGAGCTTAAAAATTACGCTAATAAATTAAATCACACTAAGATAAATTACTTATATGTTACCGATAATAATTTGAGGATACATCATATATTACAGATAATGATTCGAGTTGGTTAATCGAACCTAGATCCTGCGAGACAAAAGTCATAAAATCAAACAGGTAGGTTTGATGAGATTTAGTAGTGAAAACAACGGTCTAACCGAGTCCCATATGTGGACTCATCACTCATACCTTCGCAAATTTGCATGTGTAACAAGTTCGATTTAGTGGTGCAAATGTATCTTGAACTTGAGATTTTGGGCGGTAAGGGCATTGATAATGAGGTTTTTTTTTTTTTTTTTTTTTTTTTTGTAAATATTAAAAAAGAAGAAGCTATTTTTTCATATTATTATATATTATTAGTAGACAAACACTTTTGTGATGAGTTCTGATTCATAAGAATATCTGACTCGATACTATGAGTATTGATTTTGACACTTCAACACGAGAAGAGTGTGACCCATTATTATTATTATTATTTAAAAAACAAGAGATTGAAAAGAATCTTATAGGCTTGTTTCGACCAACCGATTTTGAGTTCTCGTAATCAGAATCTTAAGTATTTAAAATTTTGTGAATAGTAATTTTTTTTTGTTTGTTATATGATTGAAAATACTTCACCTTTTATTGCACATGTCAAATCATATTTGAAAAGTGAATGATATTGTATTATAATATTATATTTAGTAATGTTTATTAATATTTTTAGAAGAATAAAAGTAAGATACTGAATTAATCAAAATATGTTAAAGAAAATATTAAATTAGGCAACATGTAATATTGAGTTAGACAAAATATAATATTAGAAAAATATTGAATTAGGTAAATATAGTAAAAGAAAATTACTAAATTAGATAAATATTAGACTGGGATGACATGAAATAAACAATTTTTTTTTAAAACTAACGAAATGTGAGAAGAAGACATATAAGATAAGTGAATTTTGCATTAATATTAATATATATATATATAGGAGAGATTATAGAACTAAAGTGAAATAAATTATTAATTCAATATTAAATATTTTAATTATAAAACAAAGAATTCTGTTAGTTTTCAATCAGAATAAATATTTTAATTTTGATATATTTAATAGGAGTATGTAAGAGGTGGTGTTATATCAACAATTGGCAGGCAACATGAAAATCAGAATGGTGGCGCACTTGCTGTGCTCAATTTTCAATCAAATCTTTCCTTTTGTCCCTTTTTCTTTTCCCAAAAGAAATCTTTTTTATTAACCGTCGGAAGAAAAAAATAAAAATAAATTAATGTAAAGATACAGAAAGTTGTATTCTACACACAACTCGCTAATAAATAACACCCACTAATTCTCCCCAAAAAATAATAAACACAATTCTACACACACAACACGAACAGGCACAGCGATTTTCTCCCCATTCTCTACATATACCTGAATTCTGAGTTCAACTGCGATTATCAATCATTTTGCGTTAATCGTCGCACAATCAATAATTTATTTCCCGTTAATTCATTAATTAACTACACCTGCTCGGAGAATTAATGGGGAGGAAGAACAGAAGAATAAACAAAGCGAGGGTGTCTAGAATTGGCAGCTATGCAATAGCCTCGTCAATTAAAGACCCCGCTTGTGTTTCCTGCACAACCTTCAACATCCTTGCGCCTATCTACAAAAGACTCAATCACGAGGCAAGTGTTTGATATGTCGCATGAATACATTCGGGCTTTGCGGGTTTTTTTATTTTATTTTTATTTTTTTGATTATTTGTTATTCTTTCTGGGTGTTTTTGTTTGTAAATTACATTGCGGTGTAGAATTTATGGCATGAATTGCTTTGTTTTCAATTTTCATGTGTTTGTGAATAATTTTGATTTCAATATAATGTGCTTTGTGGGTTGTTCGCAGGATCCCAATTTCAGGGAAAGCGATGTTAAGGATTATTGGCTGGATAGGAACCAGAGGATTTTGGATTGGTTATTGTGTGAAAGGTCCTCCATCATCTGTCTTCAGGTTCAGATTATTTTATTGATTTTCTGTAATGATGATTTTTTTTTTATTTAATCAATATGTTACCTATAAGATGTGTTGTTTCTGTGATTTTGCAGGAATTCTGGGTTGGAAATGAAGAATTAGTGAATATTTATGATAAGAGGCTTGGTGATGCTGGTTATATCAATTTCAAGCTCGCCCGCACAAATAATCGCGGTGATGGTAAGCCTTTATTTCCCTCTAGAAGGGTTATAAAGATTCTGATTCTCTCTTTTTAATCTCTTCAAATTATAAATTTTTTCAGTACTTATGGATTGATTCCAGTATCTATCTTTCTTTATATCTATTATTTTATTTAAATTTGACAAAATTTGACCATCTCATTTGGACATTCCATTATGTAATGGAATTTTCTTAGCTATTTTTTTTTTCTCATTCTCTTGATGTTTTGGTGTGGCTAATACATCCAATAAAACAGGATGATAGATATGGGATCATAAGGTAGTGGGTGTAATCAGGAATTTCTTTGAAGTTACTTCATTCTAGAAGGGTCATCTAGAAGCACGATATTACCTAATTTTGATTTATCATGGTCAAACCGAAGCTCAATCTTCTTTGAGGAAATTATAAGCTCGCTTGTAGACTTTTTTTTTGGTTTGTGTGACGTTTACATACGAATCCATGCTAAGCTGTGTGCCGTGTTTATTTAATTTCAACTGCCCAAACAATTTACTTATTTGTTTTAAATTCCATGTAAAGTTTATTCTTCCTCTAAATTTCACCAGGTCTTTTGACTGCTGTGCATAAGGACTATTTTAGGATCGTCAACCACCAAGAGTTGCTTTTCAATGATTTCGGAGACCGTGTTGCTCAGCTATTGCACGTTGAATTGGTTTCACCCGTTACACAATATCTAAACAATAATGTTCGCCAAGAAATTCTCATAGTGAATACCCACTTATTATTTCCACATAATTCAAGTTTGTGTTTGGAGCGATTGCGTCAGGTAATTCTATGCTGTGAGATTCAAATTTTATTTATTATATTTTTTAAAGAAAATGTTATTAGGTCATACAAATTGCTGATTCATGTTTTATGTGGCAGGTCTACAAAATATTGCAATACGTGGAATCATACCAAAAAGAAAATAAACTTAATCCGTTGCCTATCTTACTTTGTGGGTATGTCTCTCACTTTTCACACTCTTTTGTTTGTAATTTTGAGTTTTTGCTTAGGTCTCCTTGGTATAAAACTGAAACTTGAGCGCTTTTTTGTGCTTTTTGTTGACTTTTATAGTGACTGGAATGGGAGCAAAAGGGGTCATGTATACAAGTTTCTTAGATCTCAGGGATTTGTGTCATCTTACGATACTGCTCATCAGTATACTGATGCAGATGCTCACAAGGTAAATTACTTCTCCATTTTCTATCTCAATTTTCAGTTTTCCGTGGTTTTTTTTTTCTTTCCATTTTCTTTTAATTATATAAAAATCCCTGTTTCTGATATGATGTGATCTTAATTTATGTAGTGGATAAGTCACCGCAACCATCGTGGGAACATCTGTGGTGTCGATTTTATATGGCTTCTTAATCCCAACAGATACAGGAAATTGCTTAAAACTAGTTGGAGTGAGGCTGTATTTGGAATGTTCAAGGTGAGATATATTTAAAATTTGAACTTTCTGGAGTTTTAAGAATGATGACTTGGCTCGTCTTTTCTTGATATGTTCAATATGTGTAAAGTTTTCTTATTCGTCTTTACAGTATCAACTTAGGCGAGCTTCGCTGACAGAGGACGATGCGTTTGCTTTTCTAAAGGCTGATAGCGATGGTGATTACATCACCTACGTGGGTTTCTGTGAAGCTTTGCGACATGTAGGTAGCAATTGATATATGTATATATATGTACATCTTAGTTTGGATATATTTTGGAGGATAAATTAAATATATTTTCTTGATTTTTCCTACAGCTTAATTTAATCGGCCATTGTAATGGATTGAGTGCTGAAGAGATACAAGAGCTGTGGGAGCAGGCGGACATTGATGCAAATGGCGTCCTTGACTATAAAGAATTTAAGGTATCGGGTCCCACTCTTGTTTTTTTACCTTTATGTCGTAATTTATCTGCAGATATTGTAATCTGCTATATCTCTATGCAAATGGAATTTTACTAGTAAAACATCATTTAGCAAACGCAACGCAACACTCAGTACAAAATTTAGGGTTACTACAGAAACACCCTTGAGGTTCACTAAGTAAACATACACTTTGAGCGGGTATTTTTGTAATTAGACAAAAAAATATAATATGTCTGAAGAAATGATTTTAAATTCTTAATATATATCATTGCAGCAACGGATATGGAACGCCACGCTGTCCGAGCAAGGAGTCGAAGTGAGGGACGATTCAAGGGACGATGTCATCAACGGCACGGAGCAAACTATCGGATTTAGTGTAAAAAACGCGGTCCTTTTCCCGACAGAGGTCGAGAAAGGGATGTGGCCCGAAAATTACTCTCTTTCTGACCATGCTCGGCTTACGGTGGTCTTTTCACCAGTGAGAATGCCGTGCTCTCGTTTGACACGTGATTCGGACATGGATTAAGGATTTGGAGTGAATGGTCTTTATCGAATCTCCATATAGTTAATGAGTTGATGTATCAAACCGGGGGATACTCGTGATGTGCAAATGCACGGTTGGGATTCGAGCCTGTGCAGATGAGTTTTCGTGGATTTAGAGGTTCGTCTCTAAAAATCTCTGCGATGGATGCTTATGTGAGTGGGATCGGAATGGTTCTCGTTTTTGCCTGCGGTGTAAATAAGAGAATAATTTAAAATGTAAAATATGGTTGAATATAGAATAGGGAGTATATATATCTTTTTGTACAAATATGGGTGGGAATCTCATTTTGTAGGTTAGTGTGAGATGCATTATGAACCCACCCAATACCATTGTTATTTGCATATGGACTTGCTTTTTATAGTAGGTAACAGTATTTATGATTTTGTACATGAGTGCGAACTGTGTAAATGTACAGTATAAGGCCAGTTTGTTTAAGAATTTATATTATTGGAAATTATATTTATAACTGTCGTAAATATATCTTATTTATTCGTCTATCATTTCCATAAAACCCTTGGGAAAATATGACTTGGTACTTGTGGTGGATTTGTCGTTGAGCTGATTTGGATACTTGATAGGACTTGTTCTCAACCAAGCAGAATAATCAAACAAACAAAATATTATTTTTAACTTTATATATATTTTCAATCTCAATCCATTCATCTAAATAAAGAAATAGCTGTATTTTGTCCCTAAAAACTGTTGAATAAAAATGCAATTCAATTTCTTTTTTCTTTTTTGAATTCTGCTTCTTCTCTCGGACTGATGACCTTTTTCATATTAGTTGACGTGGAATTAAATGAAGTAGCATTAAAAAGTACCAATTGTTAATAATACAATTTATGCTAGCATTTCCAGATATTTAGAAGTAGAACTGGTGTCCCCTTGTCAAAAGTGAATGGCTTATCAATCACTTGCAATAGCAATTAAGGGGATTTTCATAATAATGTCATTGAGCCCCACAAACTTTAGTTAGTTACATGAAAAGAACAAGATATATAAAGTTAAAGTTGAAGACAAAAGTGTGTTTAAAAATAAAATAAAATTCAGAAGAATGAATTTGAAGAGAACAGATAATAACTCCAAGAAGAGTGTATGGATTTGATTGGTTCCATATATTAAAATTACTTAAATCTCAATATATTTAAGATTATAGTAAAAACTATTAAACACTTCAAAAACTATAGTAGCTGGTACTATGTAGTAATAAATTATAAGTGGGCAAAAGGTACAAAAAGATTCCTGGGGTTTTGCCTTGGCCACAAAGTCATTGACTTATTCATCATCTTTATTAATAGGTTTCACACTCTTGGATGTAACCTGTTGGATTTTATTAGATTGGACGATTTTTTTTATTTTTTTTTTAAGAGTAGGTTCTACTCCTATGGAATTGTTCGGAAAACATCTGTATATAAGTTGTGATACTTTCTATTAGCGTTATTTCAATTTAAAAATTCAAGCAAAAAATGGGTTGGACAAATCGAATTACGATAATAGAGATGTGTTTGACTTAAAAATCAACATTTTTAAAAAAAATCTAACTTCACTCGAGCTATCACTTTTCATGTTACATTTTAAATGATTGTTTATTGACTTAATATATATTATTTTATGATATAATATATAAGTAACAGTTTTTACTGCAAATATGTTTTTATAGGTAACAATAACAGTATGGAAGTAAAAAAAATAAATCTATTTTGTGTGACGAACATATACGTCCTCCTTGTCTAAATAAAAAGTTAGCCGATGTAAATAAATATATTTAATAAATTTAACTAATAAACTAACTCAAAATACAAAATTACATTAAAGTACATGTTTAATATAATAATATTTATTTTGTTGTTGTTGTTATTATTATTCTATAGTAATGTTAGTATTGTAAATCAAATTATCATTGTTATTTCAAATATTAATATGTTAGTTTTCAATAATTACACAATACAATTTTTAATGGGGATCAAGATTTTTTTTAATTATTATTGTAAATTAATTTATAGAGCCAAAATAATAATAATAATTAAATAAAAAAGCTTATAAACTTTTTAAATAAGTTATAAACTAACTTATTGTGCATATCAATTATACACTTAGTTATAAATTTGAGAAAAATATTACAATTTTAAATTAGAAATTACAAAAACTAATAAAAGTATCATATCGAATAAGAATTTTGCAAGTATCATTGTTCTCTTTTCTCATTAGTAGAGTTCGTCTCGTGATAAGCGAATATTTCGGTTTCATTGAAATACTTTGTTTATAAACTAAGGGCTGTGTATTTATCTGCAGCTTCTTCTAGAGACATTATAAGATTTGTTTCACCGTAAAATTTGTATGGACTTTCTTTTATTTTTATTAATTTTATATATTTGTAGGGATTTTATAAAAATTTTGTGAAATCTCATGTTTAAAGATGAGATTTGTTAATGAGATTTTGTATGTATAATTAACTTAGAAACCTAGGAAAATACAGTTAAATTACAAATTCAAAAAGTATTTGACTTTTTAAATACCTCATGACAATTTAAGAATTCAAAATATCTCAAATGAATACCTCGAGATTTTTATGAACATTTAATAATTTATTAGAAATCTCAATTAAATATCTCTTACACTTTTATAAGTTTTAAAATATATTAATTAAATACATGAATTAAAAAAAATATAATATATTTTTAAAAATCCTAAATGAATACAACACCTAAATTTTGTAAACGTTATCTTATTGTAATGTTTTTGCTGAGTCAAACAAACATTTAGGGGTATGAGCACTAGCACGACAAAAACACGCTAATCGCTCAGGTTAAAAAAACAAACTAGACAAATAGCCCCTCGCTAATTTATAGAAATTGGAAATTTATATTTTCAATCATGTTATGTAAGTGTAATATTCTTCCTTTTGTAGTTTCGTAAGAAAATAAACAAATTATTACGGCAGAAAACGAAAAATGTGAATACTTCGTACTGATTTTTTTATTTTTTATTTTTGGTTATAAACAAACATTGAACCCCACATCAAAAAGATTTTGGTCCCAACTGAGATAATTTCACCGTATAGTACTCAGTGGCATGTCAAAAGACATCAAAGCGTCATTGTATTGGCCCCACATGAATAGTAGACATCAGGCGCCCACGTGGCCACTTTACATTGGTTGTATGACTGAAATCCCCTCCTGTTTCAAAGCTTCCTCGTTACGACTCACTATAAACCCCAATATACCCCTTCATGTTTCTGTTCATCTCCTAATGTTACCCAAAATCTTTCTTTGCTTCAAATACCGAAAATATCCACTCTATGAAAATTAATCGCTCCAATTTTAATGAAAGTAGATTAATTACAATTTTTAGTAATAAATAATGTTTATATCTTGTCTTTTCCTAAAATAAATTAGTTTTAACAAAATGAAAAATAATTAAAGCAATTTTCCTTCGCATGCATGGCAAAATGGACATTTCACGTCTCACGCGGTATATACACAGAATTTAAACGCGTCAACAATAGTCATCACATCTCACCTTCTCAGAAATTTCCATTTTTTTTTTCTCTCTCTCAAACCTCCTTCCTCAGCCCCACTAAGAATTTCCCTGAATCTCATCTAATCCATTTTTTTCCCCTAGGGTTTCTTTGTCTTATAAATTGTAACTTTACCTTTTACGCTGCTCTCGATTTTTTCACCCACTCTGTTACTTTTTTACTTTTTTGAAAATAAGCTTGATCAATAATGGCTGTGCTTCCGGTGAAATCTTTGCCGGTCGGGTATAGATTCCGGCCGACGGATGAGGAGCTGATCGATCACTATCTGAGGCATAAAATCAATAGGCGTGACAAAGAAGTCAGTGTTATTCGTGAAATTGATGTTTGTAAGTGGGAGCCATGGGATTTGCCAGGTAAATTTCCTTTTCCTTTTTCTTCAGTTTTTTTTTTCGTATTTTTTCTTTTTTTTTTGGATTGTTTTGTGTGTTTCTTTTTAATTACCGGCCTTTTTTTTTTTGCTATTCTTTTTTCTTAGAGTAATTGAAATTGGATTTTGTCTACGTTTTTTTAATTGCTCGAATTTTGCTAAAATAAAAGGTGTTCGAGGATGTGTTTTCCTGTAACGTTTTGGTAGGAATTACATATATCACTAGTTTATTTGGCTGTGTTTGGATTTGATTTGCTACATTAATCAAAATCAGAGAGTTTTTTAGATTATTTTTTTAGTACTTCTAATTAGTGCTTTTGGAAGCTAGTGTTTGTTATTTTGATGACATTACATCTCTGTACATTTTGCAGATTTGTCAGTGGTAGAGTCTGCTGACAATGAGTGGTTCTTCTTCTGCCCAAAGGATAGGAAATACCAAAACGGTCAGAGATTAAACCGTGCAACTGAAAAAGGTTACTGGAAAGCAACCGGTAAAGATAGAAACATAAGTTCCAGGAAGGGAACAAAGATTGGAATGAAGAAAACTTTAGTTTTCTACATCGGCCGTGCACCAGATGGCAAGAGGACTCCATGGGTGATACACGAGTATCGTGCTCTTGATAAATCGCTCGATGGGACCCATCCCGGTCAGGTTGGGATTTCGCTCTCTGGCTCTAATTTTTGTTTTAGGGTTCTAGCAATCCTTTCTGGATTGTTTGTGTAGTCTGTGGGCAGTTACAATCACATATTTTTAATGTTCGTGGTAAAATGTTTGAGTGATGCATTGTTCTTTGAACAATTAACAATGTGCAGCAACATGTTAGTGAAATTAATAGGCAACTTTTTGTGAACTAATTTTGAAAATCAGTAGCTTTAACTTGATGTCATTTTTATAGAGTAACTGGCAAATTTGAAATTGGAAGATTTATTGAATGTGGCATTGAATACTTTTGGTAATCTAAAGAAGTTGCTGATGGATCCTTAATTCGTTCTCAGGCTAGTGAATTTAAGGTGTTGAATTCATTTGCTGAGTTTGTTGATATTGAACTTTTGAACCTTGAGCATTATAATATATACTCCCTTTGTCCCACAAAGATAAGCCTATATTTAAGAAAATGTTGGTTAATATATGTAAATTTTGCACTTTCCATATATGCCCTATGCCTATTTAATTGTTTATTCACTGTCTACTTTGTTTCCTAAAAGTTAGTCTACGTCAGTTGAGTAATGTGTCCTCAAAATAATAATGTAGGGGTATATTTGGAAATGAAAAATTAATTACAAAATAAATGTAGTAACAAGCCTATCTTTGTGGGGCGGAGAGAGTAATATTTTTGCTCTTGTCTTTGTAATGTAGAATACCATACGCTGATTATTCTCAGTTTCTGATTGATGTTGTGATGATTATCTTTTATTAGGGTTCATTTGTGCTCTGCCGCCTGTTCAAAAAGCCTGATCTGAAACCAGATGATTCCGTTGACCGTACGAACTTGAACGAAGTTGAAGTGATTGCTTTGTCCACTACCGTAGTTAAATCTTCTGGTGAAGAAGAACAATCAGAATCGGTTACACTTTCGACTTTTGGTGGCCCCACTGAAATGCAACCTAGCGTCGAAAGCCACCCAACTTTCGATCCCGAGAAGGTTATAGTCGACACGTCTGTACCTATCGATTGGCAGAGCAATAGCTGCACTGCTGATGAGATGGATGACAATGCTTTAGACATAACATCTATTGAAGTGAGTAAAACCTAACTTTTGGTGTTTGTTTTTTCATTAGTATTTATTTATATATATTTCACTTGATTACATGAAGTACCATTGAGATTTGATCTAATTACAAAATAATTATAATCACAATAATAACTTTTCAAATTACAAAAACTCCAAGATTTTATTTCGTCCTACGTTTACCCCTATAAACATTTCAAACCCTTCACATTTATATTACAGTTAGTCCCTTAATTTTAACATCGAATCAAACTTTAGGGGTATTTTTGGTAATACTGAAAGTTTTTTTTTTAAATAAATAACCCTTTATAATTTTTTTTCAGCCTAATCCAGAGCTGGAAAAATTATTGGCAGATTTTGGCTCCCCTATGCAGCAGGCATCAGATTGGAAAATGTTTTCCCCGTTGCACTCGCAGATGCAATCAGAGCTCGGAAATCCTTACTTGTACAACGGCTTTCCTGGTGACATCAGCAATAATAGCCAGTACAATAACTCTTTTCAGTATGGATCTAATGCCACTGCTGATATTAACGAGTTCTTGAACTCAGTTCTCATGGATCCTGAGGATCTCAGTTTTGGTGCGAATTTCTCCGCAGCTTACCCGGGCAGTCCCAAATATATTAACAATATTCAATTGGTAAAGGAAAGTAATTCAAACTGTGATTCTGAGTACGAGGTTTGCCAAGAACAGGTAATTGGAGCCATTGGTGACATACAAAACTGACCCCTGAGGTTTGGTGTAATTGCAAATAAAAAAAAAAGAAAGAGAGAAAAGTTTCAAAATTACAAAATTACCCCTGAGGTTTGATTATGTGTTAAATGTAAGGGAAGGGGGTAAAGTTTAATAAAAAAATCAAACTTCAGTTTTTTTAATTTTTTTTAATTAATCAGGCTAAACCTTTGGGTTATTTCATAAACCAGTTTATTTGCGGGCTAAATTGCTCTATAACTTAACCAATGTCTTGCTCTAGGTTGAATTTCAATGTGGTATGAACTGTGAGGTGATTGAGGAAGTGTCTCCTGTCCAGAGTGAAGTTACCTCTGAAATGGCATCTGTGGAGCAAAGCGCTCAAACATCTACTTCTACGGATAATTATGGCGATAGATATCTGGGTTTCTCTGGCAATCAAATCCCGAATTCGACAGATATTGAAAAATCGGGCGATTATAGCCCCCCCGCAGTTGGAGACAACGCCTCCGGCACTGGAATTATTATAAGGCGTCGCCGAAATTCAAACCAACCAATTGTCCAAAACACTGCATCACATGGAACTACACCTAGAAGAATTCGTCTCGTGACAAAATTTCAAGTCGGGCCAGTTGAGTGCGGCTTGCCTAAGGAGTCGACCGATGATAGTAACATAAAACGTGAAGCGGAGCTGACTCAGGTAAAAGATATGTTTTACCATTTATAAATTAATTTATGTGGTAATTAGAAATTTACACTCGAGTTTTTGCCTGATAGCAGAAAATACCGTTTATCTTTTTTAGATAGATAATAATAATAATAATAATAATATTATTATTATTATTATAATATTTATTTTGTTATTACACTGAACTTCAAGCCTATTTTTGCAATTAGCTCTAAATTAATCTGGTGTTGCTCTCTGCAGGATGACAAAGCAACTGATGCACTTTCTTTGAAAGAATTGAAGAGACTGACTACTATCGATGAAGCAAATAAGGATGAGCAGTCCCATGATTTGAGCACGAGTGCGAATGCCGGAGGTAAATTACAAGATAATGAATGCGAAGATTTTCCTCGTATGGTCGTCTCTGGAAGTGCATCTACACTTTCAGTTTCATCATCTACTCGTCGCTACATGCCTATACTACTTGTGGTCATTGGTCTCATCATCATGCTTGTTGCCGTGTGTGGTTATTACTTTATGTTTTAGAATTAACTTAAACTAGTGACATTCTACTTTTTTTTTGTATAGTACTTTTGAGTGGTTTGCTAGATTTGATAGGATGTTAACACCGACGCCTAGAGTCGAAAGCTTTTCCGAATTCGCGTGCGGATGTTTATGGCTATATTTATGTGTAATGCCAGAGAGAATCGGTTTTTGTATACATATTATGTTAATTGAGATTAGGGGGTTGGAATTTGTAATTTGTCTTTATTATTATTATTATTATTATTATTTTATATTATTATTATTATTATTAAAGAGTTGTAACCTTTCAAACATTTTATACTATTTTTATCTGTATTTTTATCCAAATTTAACTTTATTTTATTTATTTATGATTGTTTCATCTTATTTGATTGAAACATTTCAACAATCAATTTTATATTTTCTAATCTCTTCAACAACTAGTTGCCCATAAGATCCATCTTTTATCTTATGAAATGTAACTACAGGGAGTCCTGCATAAGCGCATGCATGTCTAAGGGTACTAAGGTGGTCGATGGACTTGACAAGCTTGGGCGATTTTTTGGCACGAGCCCCATGACTGAGAATAATTTAGATTAGTGCAACTCTTGGAACTTTTGTTGTTTTTTATTTAGTTTTCTCAGTTTTCTATCCGGACTTGTGGATATTTCTAGTTTACCTTTATCAGACCTCAATGAGGTTTCACAAAAAGATATCGTATCCTCAATATGTGCATTGTACTGATGATTAAATAATATTATTAATTATTATTATTAAATAATTTGATATTTTTATTAAATTTATTAATAATTTTATTTATATATATTCAAAACATGTCACATTAATTAACCTTAATTAATTAATTATTATTATTAAATATTATATTTTAATGTTTAAATTATATAAGTACGTTAGTATTTTTTAGTTTTATACTTAGAATAATTAAAAGATATCATATTCCAAACTCGTATTGTACTAGTGTTTAATCAATATTTAATAATTATTATTATATATTTTCATATTTTTATGTTTAGATTTAATTCTTCTGCAAACAGGTTGGATTCTCTTTCTGTTGAAAATCGTCTATTGCGGCCTATCATTCTTATCTTAAGGGACTTCATTTCCTTTCCGTTAATGCCATATCTATCTCATATCTGTCTGTCCCGCGTTTATTCCGCAAGTTTCTCTAATAATATTTATAGACTTACTTATGTGTATTCATTTAAAACTTTTAAAGACATATTAAGGTTTTTAAAATCCTGATATATTTAATAATATTCATTTAGGGTGTGTTCATTTAGTTTCTCTAATAATATTTGACTTTTATGGATTATTAATATTTTGAATGCTTAAATTGTCATGAGATATTTAAAAAGTCAAATACTTTTTGAATTTGTAATTTGACTGGATTTTCCTAAACTTCTATGTTAATTATACATATAAATTACACTACCAAATCCCATCTTTAAACATGAGGTTTCACAAAATTTTTATAAACTTCCAACAAATATGTAAAATAAATCCATACAAATCTTAAAATGTCTTTATAAGTTTAAAATGAATACACCCCTTAAATTATTACAAATAACTCATATTTATATATATATAATATTGAAATTGTAAAATAAATAAAACTTATTTAGATTATTTCCACTATTAATTTTTTTTTATATAACATAGATTTATATTATTATTTCATTAAAATAACTAATTTAGTTTCAAGTAAGATATGATAAACATCTACCCAAGTAGAATTAATATATATACAAGGTTACAAAAAAATATGGGGTGAGAGAGGCTCGAACTCTCGACCTCAGGATAACTCTTTAGCTATGAGACCTACGCGCTAGCCAACTGCGCCACCACCCCATTTATATGAGATGGGGTTCTAAATATATATTTAACCTAATTATAAAGCCGGAAAAACATAAAAATTAAAATATTATGGGGTGAGAGAGGCTCGAACTCTCGACCTCAGGATTACTCTTTAGCTATGAGACCTACGCGCTAGCCAACTGCGCCACCACCCCGTTGTGACAACATTTCATACATTAATATATAAACTAATAGATTATATTTTTCCTCCAACCCGATTCAAATATTGAATCCAGACCCAGTCAATCCACCGAAATACAGAAACAAATAAACGAAGGCCAAACAAATCATGTTTCCAAAATCCAGCTTAGCCATTTTGCTTTTACTAATCACTTGTGCAGCAAATATTAAAGCAACAAGTTATGATCAAGAATATGCGGAGCAGATTCTTAGCTCAGCCCAGAACGAAAAAGATTGGTTAGTGTCAATTAGAAGGAAAATCCACGAAAACCCAGAACTCAGTTTCCAAGAATTTAACACTAGCGCCCTCATCCGCAGTCAACTCGATGAACTCGGTATTTTTTATGAGTACCCTTTTGCCGGAACGGGTCTGGTTGCTCAAATCGGGTCGGGTTCCCCACCCGTCGTTGCTTTGCGTGCTGATATGGATGCTCTCCCTTTGCAGGTTTTTTTTTTCCTTGCATATGAAAATTTTCTTGATTTTGTATCTTTTTCTAATAATTTTATTGTTCGGTTGAAGATTTGAATTTTATTTGATGTCAAAATTCAAGATTTTCCCCTTCTTTTGGGATTGCAGATAGTTGACTTTTTTTTTAAACATGATGATTGGGATATATTTTGATTTAATTAATTGCATTTTTTGTGGTGTAAATAGGAACTGGTGGATTGGGAGCATAAGAGCAAATTGGAGGGTTTAATGCATGGATGTGGGCATGATGCTCATACTACAATGCTGCTTGGTGCTGCCAAGTTACTTAATCATAGGAAAGACAAGCTTAAGGTGTGTTTATTCTTTATATTATTTTTTTGAGAAAAGCTTAAGGTTTGTTTTAGTTTTTATAATGGGTGTGGGGATTTCAGTTTCATACAAATTAATCGATTTTTTGAAGCTTTTGTCAAATTTTTTTTCGCTTGTGTATAATATTATTCTAGAAATCGGCGAGGTTCGTGTAAAATGTTGATTAAATATATTTCCATGCCATGTATGAACAAGAGGTTTGAAAGGATTTTGCCTGGATATTAAAAGAAGTTGTGGTTGAGCTAATTACAAAAAAAAAAAAACAAAAAAAAAACTAACTAACTTTCAAAATTACAAGAAACAACTCTCATATATTTATAAAAATATTACAGTTAGCCCTTACTCAAATGTTAAACACTGAATCAAACCTATGGGGTATTTTTGTCATTTTGAAGTTTATCTTCCTTTTCTTGTAAGTTAAACCCCGAGGGTACGTTTCGTAATTATCCGTATTTATTAATTTTTAATATAATTTATTGTTTACTTAAAAGGGAACCGTAAGACTTCTATTTCAACCTGCCGAGGAGGGAGGTGCCGGTGCGTCCTATATGGTAAAAGAAGGCGCTCTAAGCAATGCCGAGGCAATATTTGGAATGCACATCGATTTTGGAGAGCCGACCGGAACTATAGCGAGTATCGCGGGACCCATTCTAGCCGCGGTGTGCTTCTTTGAAGCCAAACTAGTCGGAAAAGGTGGGCACGCGGCTGAGCCCCACAACAGCGTCGATCCGATCCTCGCCACGTCTTTTGCAATCTTGGCTTTGCAACAGCTCGTCTCGAGAGAAGTTGATCCCCTCGGTAGTCAAGTATGTCTAATTTCGAAACTACCCCTGGCGTTTTGCGTAATTGCAGAAAGACCCAGTTATCTTTTATAATTACAAATATACCCCCTTGAGGTTTGTAGTTATTTTACATATGTCAAGTGGGTATTTGTAATTTTGATTTTTTTTACTGAAGTTAATTTTAATGTTTTGAGTTTTGACTGAAGGTGCTTTCTGTTACGTATGTCCGAGGTGGGACCGCATCAAATGTAATTCCGGAATATGTTGAATTTGGGGGTACTCTCCGGAGTCTTACAACGGAAGGGTTACTTCAACTCCAGAAGAGGGTCAAAGAGGTAACTCTAATTCGACCTATTATAAGTATTTTTAATTTGTATATTCGTAGATTATAAAAGTGCGATGAAAGTTTTCATTTCTCGCGGGTCTAAAATAATAAGTTTGACGCAAAGCATGAATCTTGTTTTTCTGTATAAAGAGAAATATATTTTTAATTAGGGTTTATTACAAAAGCTACCCCTAAAGTTTAGTCTAATTACAAAAAAACCACTTATCATTTTTGTAATTATCCTTTTGTACATATGCATGCACTCCAACTCTTATAGGTTATCGAAGGGCAAGCAAGTGTGCACCGATGTAAAGCACATGTTAACATGAAAGAAGACAAATTTCCAGTGTATCCGGCTTGTGTGAACGACGAGAAACTACACGAGCACGTAAAGACAGTTGGTGGCCTCCTATTGGGTCCCGAGAATGTCAAGCTGGCGAAAAAGGTTATGGCCGGCGAGGACTTTGCCTTCTATCAACAGGTGATTCCAGGAGTAATGTTCAGTATCGGGATCAGGAACGAGAAAATCGGGGCCGTTCATCCTCCTCACTCACCGTATTTTTTTCTTGACGAAAATGTCCTTCCGATTGGAGCGGCATTGCACGCTGCTGTTGCAGAGTTTTACCTGAGAGATCGAAGCCATTCAGTATCTTAAGGTGGTAGATGTGTGATTTCAAGTGTAAATGACATTTGTTGCCGTATGAACATGCAAAAATGATTGTTTATTTAATAAGTTTTTAGCTTAATTACAAAAGCTACCCTCAGGGTTTAGTATAAGTTGGTTTTAGATTTCTGATTTTACTCCTGGTTTGATTTTTATAAACAATTGCCTTTTTTTTTTTTCTTCAATAACATAGAAATTTGTCGGTTAAGTAAATCGCACTAGACAAGTCCGGTTGACAACTCGATTTAGTGGTGCGGACAATTTTCTTTTCTTTTTTTCTTTTAACATAATATACATTATGTTAGAGTGCGATACACTCATTGAGGGACAAGGAAGTACATGGAGATCCATGCATACTCCTTGCATTCAATGCACTCAAAACTATCCATAGAACATAGCACATAAAAACACTGCTATATTTTTCTAGAATGCATCTTTTTTTTCTGTAATATTTTTTCCAATAATATGTTTTAATAAGGCAAGCCTCTATTTGACTCCAAAATTTTCAAAATCCAAGTGCCCAGTGGCAAACCATGTTGTCTGTGCTCATCCTGAATTTTCATAATAATACTTTTGTAGACACATGTTGTACCTTGTCCAAAAGTTCACATTCCCAGCTGGAAAGCAAATCCATTTAAGCCTGCTTTCAGTTTTCCATTTCATGAAGATACCACACCACCAATTAGCCAAAAAGAAAAGAATAATGAAAATGTAATTTTCAGTATCCAATCAACATTTCTCTCTTATCATATCTAATCCACTAATTTGCAACAAATAATACTTRGCTACATATTGATCATAAATTAACTACAACATATTTGTTGCATTAAAATTTAAGATAAAATCTAGCTATTTCATAGTAAATTTAGAATGAACTACTTGCATGTTGTGTCTTCATCAAAATACATTGTGGGTGCCCACGAGCAAAAGACAATGATAAAGGGCACAAGGTGAAGAAAATGAAATATTGTAAATTCAAATTTCCGGACATCAAAGTGGTCCGAAAATCAAATATTCATGCCAACGTATAAATATCTTTAACCTAAATCCAAATTACTTTGGAGGGTCAACTGTTCCTGCTCAAAATATTGTGAAATTCAATATACATCCAAAATTGTTATTAGATGGGACCTCTAACCATATTGCGTCATTACTATTGGCTTAATTCACAAATGAAATCGATGAACCAAGATGGCCCACACACATACTATGATCAAAGGCAGCGGGGATTTGTGACGAATTAAACTGACTATTTCCGACTTAACAAATAAGCGAAATTAACAGTGATTGTCCCGTACGTTTCTAAATGGTCAAAATGTATAATTTTAATTATTTTTTTTATGCACATTATACGACCCACAAGTTATATCACATGAAATGTTATTTCGGTGAAAATATATATTAACTAAAAAAAAAATTTGTCTAAATTTAATAAAATAAATACGACAGAAACTGAACGAATAATATGAAGATATTCTGCATAATAATCTCATTATTAGTAACAAAAAAAAATACAAATAAGATAGTATTACAGAATGATTAATATATCAATACTATTATATAAATCAAATCACAGGGCGTTATATATGAGGAAGAAAAAAAAAAAAAGAACTCTTGATAATTATTCCATAAATTCCTTAAATTACATAATATTGCATGCATTTGGATTTTCGTCCGAAAAAGCTGCGGAGCTGGAATTCTTTCAATCACGTAAAGCGGCTGATAATGATACATCATTTTATGCATGGATTGCTCCTCCACACTTTTCGCTTCCTCTTTTGCTCCTTCTTCGCCGGCGCCTTCCTCAGCCGCCGCCGTGCCGCGCCGTCTTTCTTTTCCTCATCCGGCGGCGGAGAGCCTTTTTTCTCGCCTTCCTCTTCTTCTCTCTTCTGGCTTTGCTTCTTCTTCAGCAGCAGCTGGTTTTTCTTCTTTCTTCTCTTCCGCGGGCTTCGGGCTCTCTTCCGGCGGCTTCTCGGGTTCGGGCTCGGGCTGGGCACGATCTTGGCTTGTTTCTTGGTCCGCCGGTAGACGTACTCGACGAGCCTGTCGGCGTTCATGGTTCCGGTCACCGTCACTTTACTGGTGCTTAGTTCTGTCTCTGCGGTTCTAACTCCTGCAGTTATGTACGGGAGACAGTAAATTAAATATTCTTTTTATTGTTTGTGGGGTAAATTATATAATAGGAATCGTTTAGTAATTAATTAATTACCTTTCATTTTGAGTATCTTTTTCTTGAGCTGTTGAGCACAAGCCCTCACAATGCATGTTCACATTAAGTTCCACAGTAGTTAATCCACTGACCTACACTCACATAAACAGAGTTACACACAATAATAAAATGAAATATAAAAAAAATTTACATAACATATTTGATGTATCACGATTTTCTTGAACTTTTGCACTTTAGTCCTTGAAAAAACTAATAATACCTGTGAGGCAACAACTTCTGGCATGGGTGCACCTTCAACCTCAGGCAATGGAGATAAAACTTTAGCCCTTTCTCTTTTGTTTTCTTCATAATTCTGCTGCACACAGCTTGAGGCTCCACAATTCCCTTTTATAGTCACCTCATTCTTCGACATGTCGATCGATACCCCTTCCACTCCTAAATTTTTTAATTAAACCATATGTTGAAAATGGAAATTAATTAATCTTTCTCATAATTATTAAACCTAATTCTTTTTTTTTTTTAAGATAATCGAAGTTTTTTCTAATCAGTAGTTAAACCTCAAGTTTTTTTTTTCTAATTTAAAGAAATAAATAAATAAATTGTACACACCTCTGATCTTTAGTATAGACCTTTCAATTTTCTTTGCACATCCCACACAATGCAAGTCCACAAACAACACAAATGGGGCTGGTGGCTTTTTAGGTTCTTCTTTCTTTTCTTCTATTTTCTCTTCTTCTTTTTTCTCCTCTGCCTTTTCTTCTATTTTCTCTTCTTTCTTCTCCTCTGGCTTAATGTCCTCCTGCTAAGGAAAAATAAATAAATAAATGCATGCAATTCTTTATATAAAAGTAATCTTATTTAGCAAATTAGGTTAAGCATAATCTCCAAGTGAAGTATAATGGCATTTTTCATGCAAATGAATTATGAAACACTAACCTGTTTTGGTTTCTTCACCCATATTCTGATCACTTTAAATGTATTTAATATTAAAAGATTAGCAGAAATTGTGACAAGAAAAAAAAGATGAGTGCAAAAAAAAGGAGGGAGGGAGGGTTATTGGAGAAAATAAGGAGCAATTTATATGGTGAGAATATGAGAGATTGTAAAGGAATGGACGGTGTGGATTATAGTGATTAAAGCTGGGGTGATGTGATGGCAGAGCACATGCAGAGGTACAAACTGCAGGGAGGCCTATTATTATTATTTATTTATTATTATTATTTTCTTTGGTATTATTAAAGTGATTAGCTGAAGTTAATTATAGAGTGTCAGAAGGTGTGTTATTTATAATTCAAGAAAGTTTGGTGTGTGTCACTCTTGGGAATGTATTAATCAAATACCTAAAAAAATAGCATTATGTAACAGAATTAGTTAGCTACATAACTATACAGTCAAGGGTTATGTTTTAATCTTGTATTTTATATATAACACATGCATAGTATGTGAATATAAATAGTTCTTTTAGATATACTTTTTAAAACTATATTTAATTAAGAAGCCCCAAGATCATGGCTCTAAACAATAATACTCTCATAACTAAAAAAAATAAAAAATCACATAATAAATAAATTTGTATTAATGTTAATTAAAAAGAATAACACATAAAACCCAAGTCATAACATTCCTCAATCAAAAGAGAAAAAAAGAATGTCATTTTTATTTTTGATGTCAAAACTTAATTTTCCGTTACCCAATTAAATTCACTAGACACACATGACATGGTTAAGCACCGCCCACGATATTCAATTCTAATTAAATAAAACAAAAGTAAAAACTGATGTTGATATTTGCAAACACCAAAATAGAAATATTTTGTTTTTTTTATAATATTTGCAAACTCTGCCTTAATTTGAACATAACATAAACCCCTTTTCAAGTAATCACTTTTCATCAACTTCCTGATCGGATCGGTAGGCGTAAGAATATAATTTTATCCTTACTTACTTTTATTGTCATGGGAACTTGAAACACAGTTTAAAACTTGGGTGATGCCAAAGTGTTTATGATTTGCGTGTAACCATCTGTTTGATACCAAGTTTGGTGTCACGTGGGCTGTTTCATTTCATCATCTCAGCACTTCAAATTTAAGAAAATAAAATATAAAATAAAAATAAAAATACTCGCCCTAATCATTTTGTAATGCGCTAACGAGGACAAAAATTGTCATAAGACTCGATTTTGCAATTGTCCCATATATAGTTACATTACATTTGATGACTTATTAACAATTCAAGAAATATTATTGTCTGTTTTGGCTGACCTCACAATTTTACATTAAGCAAAACATCTTTTAGTGGGAAAAAGTTTAGCATTGCAATATTGACAACAAATGGTCACTTTAACCTACTAATCTAAGAGAGGCCCAAATGAAAAGACCCTTAATACCTAAGTGGTGTAAAGATAGATCGTGTGTGATTTTCTATCACCAACCTTGCTACCAACAACAAAGCTTGGCCAATTATCTTTTCACATCTCATATATATCCTAATCAAACCAAACTTTTAAGGAAAACATGAAAGGTGATTTTTTATGGTCCGGTTTGTCACGTAGTCTTTTAATTATTACAAAGGGCCTTTTTACATCATTTGTACCAATTGTGACTAGGATTTGGCCTTTTTTTTCTTTTTTTTTTTTTTTACCTCGCTTTGTTTTTAACTTTTCCAAGCGTGGAACTGACTCAGCATGACATGATAAATAACCAGCAAATATTATTCCACCTACAAATTAAGATTGACTTAATCTTACTTAGATGTCCACACAAAGAGAAGTGATTGGCTAGCATGCAGTTCGGCCAAAAAGAGGGTTTAGTGAAAATTTAATTTTAATTAGGTTGACCCCATTTTCTCTTAAATTAATCATATTAATTTGAATTGTGAGTGAAAAGTGTTGTCCAAATTAGGAATGATGATGCTTGGTTAAGATTTAATTAGATTCTTGTTTAGGAGAGGGATTTAATTTAGACATATTTGCTTTAGAGCTGTCTCAGCCTAAAAGAGCAATCAATAGCTCAAACCACCCATTTTGCCTAACTTTTTTTTTTCAGGGACACGATTTGTTTGATTTTCACTATCCATCAATCTGAAATTAGGTTTGTTTAATTATTAACTAAATCTGTTAATTAATATTAATATTCCTTTGGGGTTGACCCATAGATGTCACATTAGATTTAATATGTAAATAAAATTAAATTGCACTTATAAATTATGTTTTTTCAATCAAAGCATCAAAAGAAAAGAAAAGAGAGCTAGGGATAACCTAAATTAAGACAATTAAATAAGTAGCAGTAGATGAATATTGGCAGACAAAGGCACAATGTTTTCTTTACTCTATAGTATTTGCATTCCATTTCTGAAAATCACTTCTGACTAGCTTTGCCTAGAGTTACAATTTTAAACGTTTCTTTTCTTACACCTTGTTCTATTTTCCTGACTTCACTTTTTTTTTTTTTTTTTTTTTTTTGGATAAACCATTTTTTCCAAGCTTATATCTGAATATCTGACTATTCCAGGATTGGCAAACCAAATATTTCTAACTTAGTAGTTCATTCTAAATTTACTATGAAAATAGCTAGATTTTATCTTAAATTTTAATGCAACAAATATGTTGTAGTTAATTTATGATCAATATGTAGCTAAGTATTATTTGTTGCAAATTAGTGGATTAGATATGATAAGAGAGAAATGTTGATTGGATACTGAAAATTACATTTTCATTATTCTTTTCTTTTTGGCTAATTGGTGGTGTGGTATCTTCATGAAATGGAAAACTGAAAGCAGGCTTAAATG
This sequence comes from Phtheirospermum japonicum, assembly GCA_014905375.1. NCBI lineage: Eukaryota > Viridiplantae > Streptophyta > Magnoliopsida > Lamiales > Orobanchaceae > Phtheirospermum > Phtheirospermum japonicum. The sequence continues at coordinate 910,775 of BMAC01000344.1, forward strand.
GATTTGCTTTCCAGCTGGGAATGTGAACTTTTGGACAAGGTACAACATGTGTCTACAAAAGTATTATTATGAAAATTCAGGATGAGCACAGACAACATGGTTTGCCACTGGGCACTTGGATTTTGAAAATTTTGGAGTCAAATAGAGGCTTGCCTTATTAAAACATATTATTGGAAAAAATATTACAGAAAAAAAAGATGCATTCTAGAAAAATATAGCAGTGTTTTTATGTGCTATGTTCTATGGATAGTTTTGAGTGCATTTGAATGCAAGGAGTATGCATGGATCTCCATGTACTTCCTTGTCCCTCAATGAGTGTATCGCACTCTAACATAATGTATATTATGTAAAAGAAAAAAAGAAAAGAAAATTGTCCGCACCACTAAATCGAGTTGTCAACCGGACTTGTCTAGTGCGATTTACTTAACCGACAAATTTCTATGTTATTGAAGAAAAAAAAAAAGGCAATTGTTTATAAAAATCAAACCAGGAGTAAAATCAGAAATCTAAAACCAACTTATTACTAAACCCTGAAGGGTAGCTTTTGTAATTAAGCTAAAAACTTATTAAATAAACAATCATTTTTGCATGTTCATACGGCAACAAATGTCATTTACACTTGAAATCACACATCTACCACCTTAAGATACTGAATGGCTTCGATCTCTCAGGTAAAACTCTGCAACAGCAGCGTGCAATGCCGCTCCAATCGGAAGGACATTTTCGTCAAGAAAAAAATACGGTGAGTGAGGAGGATGAACGGCCCCGATTTTCTCGTTCCTGATCCCGATACTGAACATTACTCCCTGGAATCACCTGTTGATAGAAGGCAAAGTCCTCGCCGGCCATAACCTTTTTCGCCAGCTTGACATTTCTCGGGACCCAATAGGAGGCCACCAAACTGTCTTTACGTGCTCGTGTAGTTTCTCGTCGTTCACACAAGCCGGATACACTGGAAATTTGTCTTCTTTCATGTTAACATGTGCTTTACATCGGTGCCACACTTGCTTGCCCTTCGATAACCTATAAGAGTTGGAGTGCATGCATATGTACAAAAGGATAATTACAAAA
>BMAC01000344.1:916468-945313 GCA_014905375.1 Phtheirospermum japonicum
TTTTGTAATTATCCTTTTGTACATATGCATGCACTCCAACTCTTATAGGTTATCGAAGGGCAAGCAAGTGTGGCACCGATGTAAAGCACATGTTAACATGAAAGAAGACAAATTTCCAGTGTATCCGGCTTGTGTGAACGACGAGAAACTACACGAGCACGTAAAGACAGTTTGGTGGCCTCCTATTGGGTCCCGAGAAATGTCAAGCTGGCGAAAAAGGTTATGGCCGGCGAGGACTTTGCCTTCTATCAACAGGTGATTCCAGGGAGTAATGTTCAGTATCGGGATCAGGAACGAGAAAATCGGGGCCGTTCATCCTCCTCACTCACCGTATTTTTTTCTTGACGAAAATGTCCTTCCGATTGGAGCGGCATTGCACGCTGCTGTTGCAGAGTTTTACCTGAGAGATCGAAGCCATTCAGTATCTTAAGGTGGTAGATGTGTGATTTCAAGTGTAAATGACATTTGTTGCCGTATGAACATGCAAAAATGATTGTTTATTTAATAAGTTTTTAGCTTAATTACAAAAGCTACCCTCAGGGTTTAGTAATAAGTTGGTTTTAGATTTCTGATTTTACTCCTGGTTTGATTTTTATAAACAATTGCCTTTTTTTTTTTCTTCAATAACATAGAAATTTGTCGGTTAAGTAAATCGCACTAGACAAGTCCGGTTGGACAACTCGATTTAGTGGTGCGGACAATTTTCTTTTCTTTTTTTCTTTTACATAATATACATTATGTTAGAGTGCGATACACTCATTGAGGGACAAGGAAGTACATGGAGATCCATGCATACTCCTTGCATTCAAATGCACTCAAAACTATCCATAGAACATAGCACATAAAAACACTGCTATATTTTTCTAGAATGCATCTTTTTTTTCTGTAATATTTTTTCCAATAATATGTTTTAATAAGGCAAGCCTCTATTTGACTCCAAAATTTTCAAAATCCAAGTGCCCAGTGGCAAACCATGTTGTCTGTGCTCATCCTGAATTTTCATAATAATACTTTTGTAGACACATGTTGTACCTTGTCCAAAAGTTTCACATTCCCAGCTGGAAAGCAAATCCATTTAAGCCTGCTTTCAGTTTTCCATTTCATGAAGATACCACACCACCAATTAGCCAAAAAGAAAAGAATAATGAAAATGTAATTTTCAGTATCCAATCAACATTTCTCTCTTATCATATCTAATCCACTAATTTGCAACAAATAATACTTAGCTACATATTGATCATAAATTAACTACAACATATTTGTTGCATTAAAATTTAAGATAAAATCTAGCTATTTCATAGTAAATTTAGAATGAACTACTGGGGCCGCATCATCCACCGCAACCCCAACCTCCATTCCAGCCAAATCCCCAACATCCGCTCCATGCCCCGATTCACACGACTCGGGTTTTGGTTGTGGGGTTTGCAGGCGATGATCGGTTGGCTCGTGGGTTCGCTGGGTGGCGGTCGGCAGTCGACGGGGTTCGCTGGGTGGCGGTTGTCGGCAGGTGGCTGTGGTCTTGCCGACGATTTGGTGAGGATGGTTCGGACTGTGGTGGTTTGACGTGGCTGTGGTGATTTGACGTGGCTGTCGTGGTGGCCCGGCGATGGGTTTGAAAAACGGGCTGTGGTCGGTTGGGTCAGTGGCRTGGACGCGAAGGTCCTCTCCTCCTTCGTCTGCGACTTGGGCGCAACGACGGGTGGTGACGTTGATCGGCCGCTGGTGTGGCAAGTGTGAAGATTGTGGGCCACTGGTGGCGATTCGGCCGGTGGTTGCAAGATGACGTTGGCAGGGATGGCTTCGGGTTTGGGTTGACGTGGGTTTTAGTCGTGGATAGACGGCGAAATTTTTGGCCCGTAAGCGCAGCCGACAATGGCGACAAGTCGGGACAGAGGGCTGGACCAGAGGTTTGGGGCTCGGTTTTTCGGTGGTGTTGGGTTTTCCGGCGATTAGATTAGCGTGGTGATTCGGTTGGGAGATTGGGATGGCGATTTGTTGTGTTTTGAAATCAATTCTTTGAAAGAAAGTTAGAAAATGAGAATCGATTTTTACCTTGCGGCTGTGTATACAGAAATCTTGTAGTGGTTGATGATGGTTAAGATTTTCTTTATAAACCAAGCATAGGATTTAAATTTGGAAAGTTGGGGCTTAGGTTTAGTGGACTCGATTTGTCGTTGGGCTCGTTTTTAAAGTCCGAAAAGAGTCGACCCAATAACGACTTAAGTTTTAAATCCAATAATTTCGTGAACGACCCAATGGTATTTTAAAATGTTAAAATAACTATAAAATAAATAAATTATAATAATTTTAGAAATTAAGATTATTTTAAGACTAAAATCTATTAACAAGATTTTAAAATAATTTGAGATAATTTAAATAGATACAACTACAATATAATAGTCTTTAAAATATAATTAACAATCGCACTAGAAATTCTATTATATAGAAATTCTTAAATCAATTAAATAAATCATAGTGATTTTTAGAAGTCGAAATATATATATGAAATTTATTTGGTAACCGAATTGTTAATTCGATTAAATAGAATTCTATGGGTTTTGAATTTGGGCTTTGGTAAAAATAAAAATAAAAGTAATAACGTTTAGATTTGGCTTTGGTAAAAATAAAATAAAATGAAAATGATGTAATTGAATTTGAATAAAAGGCTTATTGGACTTGAAACAATAGAATTCAAATAAAAAAAAATATTGGGCTTAATATTATAAGGAAATAAAAACTTGGGCGTTACAGAACCCGGCACAACTTTGGCACGCTAGATTGGGTCATATTTCTTTGAGAAGGATGAACGAGTTCGCTCATGATGGATTGTTCTCCTTGGAGGATGTGAAGTCACTTGGGACTTGCGAGTCTTGTCTTAAAGGAAAGATAACCAAGTCGCCTTATAAAGGACAGATGCAACGTGCTGAAGGTCTATTGGATTTGATCCATACAGACGTTTGTGGCCCACTAAGTGTTAGTGCTAGGGGTGGTTATAGCTACTTCGTCACCTTTACCGACGATTACTCTAGGTACGGGTTTGTGTATTTAATGAAGTACAAGTCTGAAACTTTTGAAAGGTTCAAAGATTTTAGACACGAAGTAGAAAACCAACTCGGGCGACGTATTAAGAAACTACGATCTGATCGTGGTGGAGAGTACTTGAGTGCCGAGTTTATAGACTACTTAAAAGAGAATGGGATTCTCTCTCAGTACTCCTCCTGAAACTCCTCAATTGAACGGAGTTTACGAGCGTCGGAATCGAACTTTGTTGGACATGGTTCGATCTATGATGGGATTCACTGAACTACCGGCACACTTATGGGGTCATGCACTCCTGACTGCCGTATATTTGCTGAAGAGGGTTAACACCAAAGCAGTTAACTCCACTCCATATGAACTTTGGCATTCCCGAAAACCCAGTTTCAAACATATTAAGATATGGGATTGCCCCGCTTATGTGAAGCGGTTGATGGGAGATAAATTGGATAGTCGATCCGATTTATGCTATTTTGTGGGGTATCCCCAAGATTCAATGGGATATGAATTCTATTTTGTTTCTGAAGCAAAAGTGTTTGTTTCAAGAAATGCTACTTTCCTTGAGAAGGAATTTCTATTGGATAGAAAAGGCAGCATGGTAGAACTCGAAGAAGTTCGAGAACCACAAACCAAAGTTCAAGCACATGAGAATGAGCAAATTCAACAAACCACTAATATACCTCCTGAACCATCGGTACGACGATCCGTAAGAGTTCGGAAAGTACCCGATAGATTATTCCTAGTAGATGAGGTTGATCAAGGATCCGATCCTAGAACCTACATCGAAGCTGTATCTGATACAGACCAGGGACATTGGCTGGAAGCCATGAAATCCGAAATGGGCTCCATGTACNAAAAAGGGCCAAATCCTAGTCACAATTGGTACAAATGATGTAAAAAGGCCCTTTGTAATAATTAAAAGACTACGTGACAAACCGGACCATAAAAAATCACCTTTCATGTTTTCCTTAAAAGTTTGGTTTGATTAGGATATATATGAGATGTGAAAAGATAATTGGCCAAGCTTTGTTGTTTGGTAGCAAGGTTGGTGATAGAAAATCACACACGATCTATCTTTACACCACTTAGGTATTAAGGGTCTTTTCATTTGGGCCTCTCTTAGATTAGTAGGTTAAAGTGACCATTTGTTGTCAATATTGCAATGCTAAACTTTTTCCCACTAAAAGATGTTTTGCTTAATGTAAAATTGTGAGGTCAGCCAAAACAGACAATAATATTTCTTGAATTGTTAATAAGTCATCAAATGTAATGTAACTATATATGGGACAATTGCAAAATCGAGTCTTATGACAATTTTGTCCTCGTTAGCGCATTACAAAATGATTAGGGCGAGTATTTTTATTTTTATTTTATATTTTATTTTCTTAAATTTGAAGTGCTGAGATGATGAAATGAAACAGCCCACGTGACACCAACTTGGTATCAAACAGATGGTTACACGCAAATCATAAACACTTTGGCATCACCCAAGTTTTAAACTGTGTTTCAAGTTCCCATGACAATAAAAGTAAGTAAGGATAAAATTATATTCTTACGCCTACCGATCCGATCAGGAAGTTGATGAAAAGTGATTACTTGAAAAGGGGTTATGTTATGTTCAAATTAAGGCAGAGTTTGCAAATATTATAAAAAGAACAAAATATTTCTATTTTGGTGTTTGCAAATATCAACATCAGTTTTTACTTTTGTTTTATTTAATTAGAATTGAATATCGTGGGCGGTGCTTAACCATGTCATGTGTGTCTAGTGAATTTAATTGGGTAACGGAAAATTAAGTTTTGACATCAAAAATAAAAATGACATTCTTTTTTTCTCTTTTGATTGAGGAATGTTATGACTTGGGTTTTATGTGTTATTCTTTTTAATTAACATTAATACAAATTATTTATTATGTGATTTTTTATTTTTTTTAGTTATGAGAGTATTATTGTTTAGAGCCATGATCTTGGGGCTTCTTAATTAAATATAGTTTTAAAAAGTATATCTAAAAGACTATTTATATTCACATACTATGCATGTGTTATATATAAAATACAAGATTAAAACATAACCCTTGACTGTATAGTTATGTAGCTAACTAATTCTGTTACATAATGCTATTTTTTTAGGTATTTGATTAATACATTCCCAAGAGTGACACACACCAAACTTTCTTGAATTATAAATAACACACCTTCTGACACTCTATAATTAACTTCAGCTAATCACTTTAATAATACCAAAGAAAATAATAATAATAAATAAATAATAATAATAGGCCCTCCCTGCAGTTTGTACCTCTGCATGTGCTCTGCCATCACACACCCCAGCTTTAATCACTATAATCCACACCGTCCATTCCTTTACAATCTCATATTCTCACCATATAAATTGCTCCTTATTTTCTCCAATAACCCTCCCTCCCTCCTTTTTTTTGCACTCATCTTTTTTTTCTTGTCACAATTTCTGCTAATCTTTTAATATTAAATACATTTAAAGTGATCAGAATATGGGTGAAGAAACCAAACAGGTTAGTGTTTCATAATTCATTGCATGAAAAAATGCCATTATACTTCACTTGGAGATTATGCTTAACCTAATTTGCTAAATAAGATTACTTTATATAAAGAATTGCATGCATTTTATTTATTTATTTTTCCTTAGCAGGAGGACATTAAGCCAGAGGAGAAGAAAGAAGAGAAAATAGAAGAAAAGGCAGAGGAGAAAAAAGAAGAAGAGAAAATAGAAGAAAAGAAAGAAGAACCTAAAAAGCCACCAGCCCCATTTGTGTTGTTTGTGGACTTGCATTGTGTGGGATGTGCAAAGAAAATTGAAAGGTCTATACTAAAGATCAGAGGTGTGTACAATTTATTTATTTATTTCTTTAAATTAGAAAAAAAAAACTTGAGGTTTAACTACTGATTAGGAAAAACTTCGATTATCTTAAAAAAAAAAAAGAATTAGGTTTAATAATTATGAGAAAGATTAATTAATTTCCATTTTCAACATATGGTTTAATTAAAAAATTTAGGAGTGGAAGGGGTATCGATCGACATGTCGAAGAATGAGGTGACTATAAAAGGAATTGTGGAGCCTCAAGCTGTGTGCAGCAGAATTATGAAGAAAACAAAGAGAAAGGCTAAAGTTTTATCTCCATTGCCTGAGGTTGAAGGTGCACCCATGCCAGAAGTTGTTGCCTCACAGGTATTATTAGTTTTTTCAAGGACTAAAGTGCAAAAGTTCAAGAAAATCGTGATACATCAAATATGTTATGTTAAATTTTTTTTATATTTCATTTTATTATTGTGTGTAACTCTGTTTATGTGAGTGTAGGTCAGTGGATTAACTACTGTGGAACTTAATGTGAACATGCATTGTGAGGCTTGTGCTCAACAGCTCAAGAAAAAGATACTCAAAATGAAAGGTAATTAATTAATTACTAAACGATTCCTATTATATAATTTACCCCACAAACAATAAAAAGAATATTTAATTTACTGTCTCCCGTACATAACTGCAGGAGTTAGAACCGCAGAGACAGAACTAAGCACCAGTAAAGTGACGGTGACCGGAACCATGAACGCCGACAGGCTCGTCGAGTACGTCTACCGGCGGACCAAGAAACAAGCCAAGATCGTGCCACAGCCCGAGCCCGAACCCGAGAAGCCGCCGGAAGAGAGCCCGAAGCCCGCGGAAGAGAAGAAAGAAGAAAAACCAGCTGCTGCTGAAGAAGAAGCAAAGCCAGAAGAGGAGAAGAAGGAGGAAGGCGAGAAAAAAGGCTCTCCGCCGCCGGATGAGGAAAAGAAAGACGGCGGCGGCACGGCGGCGGCTGAGGAAGGCGCCGGCGAAGAAGGAGCAAAAGAGGAAGCGAAAAGTGTGGAGGAGCAATCCATGCATAAAATGATGTATCATTATCAGCCGCTTTACGTGATTGAAAGAATTCCAGCTCCGCAGCTTTTTTCGGACGAAAATCCAAATGCATGCAATATTATGTAATTTAAGGAATTTATGGGAATAATTATCAAGAGCTTCTTTTTTTTTTTTTTTCTTCCTCATATATAACGCCTGTGATTTGATTATATAATAGTATTGATATATATAATCATTCTGTAATACTATCTTATTTGTATTTTTTTTTTTACTATAATGAGATTATTATTGCAGAATATCTTCATATTATTCGTTCAGTTTCTGTCGTATTTATTTTATTAAATTTAGACAAATTTTTTTATTATTAATATATATGTTTCACCGAATTAACATTTCATGTGATAACTGTGGGTCGTATAATGTGCAATAAAAAAATAATTAAAATTATACATTTTGACCATTTAGAACGTACGGACAATCACTGTTAATTTCGCTTATTTGTTAAGTCGGAAATAGTCAGTTTAATTCGTCACAAATCCCGCTGCCTTTGATCATAGTATGTGTGTGGGCCATCTTGGTTCATCGATTTCATTTGTGAATTAAGCCAATAGTAATGAGCAATATGGTTAGAGGTCCCATCTAATAACAATTTTGATGTATATTGAATTTCACAATATTTGAGAGGAACAGTTGACCCTCCAAATAAATTTGGATTTAGGTTAAAGTATTTATACGTTGGCATGAATATTTGATTTTCGACCACTTTGCATGTCCGGAAATTTGAATTTACAATATTTCATTTTCTTCACCTTGTGCTTTATCATTGTCTTTTGCTCGTGGGCACCCACAATGTATTTTGATGAAGACACAACATGCATGTTCCATGAAATTAGATACATGCGACCAGAATATACGTAAATCATTGTCCAATTAAAAAATTGACCCTCTAATCCTACTCGGACCAGCTAACAAATCATTGAAAAAAGAGGTTATTTTTATTCAATTGTGTGCCACTAAAATACCTTCCAGGAATTCATATCGGATATATTTAATTATTTCATTAAATTGTATTTCTTGAAAGTTACAATAGTAAGTAATTTTATATTCGTTCATCCAATAAATATAGTTCAGTTATCATATTTAATATATCATTGATTTCTTTTTCTACACATATTTTTAATTAATATTTTTAAAATGCTAGCTTTTTACATGATAAATAGAATATTGATGATTATAATGCAAGATTCTACTATTCAAATGATAAATATACTAATTTCAACACTGATTTCAATGAGTATTAATTGACATTAATAAATTCAAGAAGGGTTATTTTACGTTTACCCTTCAAAATAAGAGTAACCTGATGGTTTAAGACTTCAGGAGAAAAAGATTCGATCTCTTTGGTGGATAAGAGCTACGCCCAAAAAGACACGTTAGACGGGACCAGAAGGGTTTTCCGGCGAACCCCCTTCGATGCTCAAGTTAGCGTTTGAAGAAAATTTGGCAGAGTAAGGGCTTGATTAGAAAAATGCATTACATTCTCTTAATTTTGTGATTATCTATTTATAGATACTTTTTAGGGTTTTCGAGAAACAAGGGACGTTTTGCCACATCATCTTTCTGGGCCCGCCCCGAGCATGAGCCCTGAGCTGACCTCAGGATCTACGGCCCGAGGTCATTACGGACGTCTGATTTTGGGTCCTAAGCCTAGGCGTAAGCCTCAAAGTTGATATTATGTGAACCTTTGACTCTTAACTACTTATTTTATTTACCTCTGATCTCAAGGTCACCCGCGAATTGAATCAAGGGTCCCGAACTCAGCATCGCGTCCCGATCTAATATTAATACGTTGTCCTTTTACCCCAAAATAATTACTCCCCCCCACCCATCACCCACTATGGTCGCTTACTCCTTTATAGAAGTGACCATAGTAGCGTGCCGAGCTCTTTGCCATTCCCCGAGCTGAAGACTCAACCCTTATTCTAGCACCGAGCTGAACCGGATCTACCCCAAGGGGTTCCGGACTTCCGAGCCACTATTTTGAACTTGTTGGATGGCATTCTGACTTGCCCCGAGCTCAAATCACAGGCTTTATGACTCTTGAGCCAATATTTTGAATTCATTGGCTGACATTTTTGTTAGAATAAGGTGACCAACAAGCCAACTTGTGGCTGTGGTCTGACCATTCTCTTGTAATACAATCGGTTTTTATTCGTAATAATATCTTTTATACTTATTGGCATTCCATATCTTTTATCCCATGCTAGTTGCATAGATATGGTCCTGATAAAGTTATTTTATTACGGTGGATTGGTCTAGCAGAACCGTGAGATAATCCAGCATGTAATGTAACTCGTCGAACTTGTTCCTAGTCAAAGGGTTACGCCATAATGAGGATACAGGCCTTTCCCATAAAGACTAGTACTTAATGTATGTGGACCGCATCTCATCGGTCACGGTGTCTGGACATCGACATACATAAGTAGGTGTTCATAAGATGAGTTCACTGAACTCCCTCACCTAGAAATCTCTAAGTGGTTCCCACTCATCGAGTAGATGATTTCTATGGTATAGCGTACAACATTAATCCTTAAGACCCAGACCTCACCGTGACTTCACTAGAGGACAGGCTATGTTGTGACCTGTCTCCGTGTCTCTTTGGAGGCCGATCAAAAAGGGGCAACGTTCACATAGTCGGGAATCTAGTGGGAAGTCTGTGCATGGTAGTAGGGGATTCGGACGCATGATAAGTCATGGATGTCCTGTGTGTTCTGATGGTTGATAAATCCTCAGAGTCTCTGGCCAGAGCTGATAGTGGGGTATTTAGAGAAATGTATTTCTCTAAGTCACACACGAACGGATTATCTTGAACCTAGAACGTACACATAGTTATTGAACTAGAAAGAGGTCTCGATGAACCAATATCTCTTGTTCAATCGGGACATAGATGTTGCTAGGCGCCTCTCATAATTCGTTGGGTTCTGGTTTGACCAGTGATTGAGTAAAATGAGTTTTATTTAATCAGAGACTCTAAGGGACGAGTTTATATAAGAACAATGTGTTGTTCGAATCACAATGTGTTGTGAACCCACGTCTAGCTTACACCTGAACCATGAGGGTCACACCCACGTGTTTCCTGATTATTGAAAACGATAGCTAGAAATTAATTGTTAATTTTAGCATAGTTGGATGTCAATATGATTGAATCTAAGGTTCGTAATTGTGATTATGAATTGAGAAAAATACGAGAAAATTATTCTGGACGCGAAAATATAATTGTTATATTTTTCGAAGTTATCGTTTGTGAGAAATGATTTAATTTCAATGGGATTTTTGATTTAAAATGTCGGCAAGCCTTAAGTATGGGCATGCTATTTTAAATTAAAAGGTTGGTTTTTTGTTTTTGGGCCAGTCCTTGAAGCCCATTTAGAATTGGGCTTGCGCCCTTTTAAATAATTAAAATGTTTGTTATTTGTTTTACAATTAGGCCCGTCCTTGAAGCCCATTTAGAATTGGGCTTGTGCCCTTTTAAATAATTAAAATGTTTGTTATTTGTTTTACAAATGGGCCAGTCCACAATCCATTAAGGGTTGGGCTTGTTTTAATAAAAAAAAAAAAATACAAAGAAGGGTTTTTGAAAAAAAGGGGTGACGGGAAGACAAACACACACACACGGCTTTTCGAAAAAAAAAAAAAAGAGTTGACAGAACCCTAGCCACCGAACCCCAGCCGTCCAGCCGCCGTCGCTTGCCGTCGGCCGACGCCACACCGAAACGTTCGGTTGTCGTTTTTTCTCCGTCGTTCTCGAACTCTCGACGTATCTAGTGCTTCGTCACGAGGAGATTGGGACGTTCGGTGTGTGACACCAATTCGTTGGAGACGCGTCGCAGCCGTCACGCCGCTTCGGAGTTGCCGCACCACCGCTACAGCCGCGCCGGATGCCGTGAAACCGCTGCCGTCCTGCTGCTTTCTCGTCGGAGTTCCGAACGCTGCTTCGTTCCGAGTTTGCCACCGTGCCTTCGTGAACGTCGCAGCTTGCTGCCCGTCGCCGAAGCGCCCGTCATCGCCGCCGGTTTGGTGTTGTCGAGCCGGAGTCGCTGCAACCGAGGACTGCTCGTCGCCGTCGAACGCAGCGCCTTCCCGCAGATGCCGCGTATTGCCGCTGTTTGAGTTCCATTTGCCGAAAGAAACAGCCTGCATCTCCCTGTCGTTGCCGGAGCGCTTGCGGTTGCCGTCAAGCCGTCGCAACAGCCGACGAGCGGCTCCGTACTCCGCTGTGCCGAAGCCGAGAACGTCGCAGCCCGCTGCCGTGCCGTCCGATTGCCGGCGTGTTCGCAAGCCGAGCCGACGCCGCACTCTTGCAGCAACCTGGTGCCGCTTCGTCGCCGGAGCTCCTGCCTCGACACTCTTCCTCCGTTGTGAGGTACAATGGCCGATCCCGTTTGGTATATGTGATCTGTATGTTCGTATATATGTATATATGAGATATATATATGTATGCAGTGTGCTGTGTATGTGTTTTGCATATATGAACCATATGTGTGTTGTGCATGTCATATATATATATTACTTATATGTTGCATGCTGTATAATGTATATATATATATATATATAAGTAATATATTTGCATGCCTACTGTATATAATATATATATAACTATTAGTAGATGCATGCATGCATGCAGTAACACATATATGTGTGTTTATATTTTGTATATTTTATATATAATTGTATATATAATTAATATATTAATATATATATATATATATATATATATATAATTGTTATGTATATGTTTAGTATATTAAATGGAAACGAATCATGCTCGTTCGATTTTACGAAATTCGAATTGTTTCAATGAAAAGAAATTTAAAACATTGTTTGAATTAATTGAAATTAAAATGGGCCGTCGTCAATTTGAATACGATTCAAATTCCTTTTATTTAAAAATTTTTGTTTTCCACTGCGCGACGGTACCATCAAATCCCAACAATTTTTGCCTTGCCCCGAGCTCAAATCGCAAGCCTTATGACTCTTGAGCCAATATTCTGAATTCGGTGGCTGACATTTTTGCCTTGCCCCGAGCTCAAATCGCGAGACTTATGACTCTTGAGCCACTATTCTGAATTCGTTGGCTGACATTTTTGCCTTGCCCCGAGCTCAAATATCGCGAGCCTATTTTCTTATACCCGAGGTCCATCGGGCATCCCATGGGGGGCCACGACTCAATTTGAGCCCTCCCCGACCTATCAAGGCCCATTAAGCAATCTCATCCGTTTTTTCTTGCCCCAATTTAAGCCACCCTCGGGTTTTTCAGGCCCATTAAGCCATTCCATCCATTTTTCCTTGACCCAATTTAAGCCACTCCCGAGCTATTGAGGCCCATGAAGCCATTACATCTGTTATTCCTGGCCCAAAATAAGCCACTCCTAAGCTGTTGAAGCCCATTAAGCCATCCTCTTGCATTTTTTCAGGCCTAATTGAAGCCTTCCCCGAGCTGTTAAGGCCCAGTTTAAACCCTACCCGAGTTTGTGAGGCCACTTGCTTAGTTTTTTTTGTGTTTTTCCTAGGAAGTCTAACCTTCCCGCTTCTTAGAGCTTAACGGTTTCATATAATCTAAGTCATAAGACTTCAGTGTCACTTCTCATACTTCCCATCTTTTATTTTCACCTGCTGTCAGAAATTCCGTTGCTCTGACAAGATTGTCCTACCTAATTGTTCATCATCAAATCATCAAGTTGTTCATCATCAAATCTTCAAGCTGTTCATCATCAAATCTTTATTCAATCTTCAAATTGTTCTTGAGTTTCTTGGAGAATCAATTACTTGAATAGGTATCGCTCAATCACCCTGACATTTCTTCCAGTGACGATGACACGCGGATCAACTCTGTTGGGGCCGCAGATTTTTTGGATTATGTCCTCCATCACTATACACCCGAGGTGTCGTCCATCATCCCCACGAATCTTGATCTTCCAACCCCCTCTGTCCTTCCCGAGAACACTCTTACCTTGGGGAGCAAGGGGTTAGATCTTGGAGACGATCATTTCGGTTCGATGATCGACATGGGCATCTCCACTTTGGACTATGGCGAATAGTATTTTTAGGCTCTTAGAAATTTTTGCCCATAGGCTGGGCGCAATGTCATACCTGTACTTTTTCTTTATATTCCGAATATGTATGACATGATGTCCAGCTATGATTAAAGTTTTCAATGAATGATTTTTTTTCAATGTTTACCTGTTTTTCAATGCTATGATTCTTTTTCTTTTCATTTTTCATTTGTTTTTCCTGGCTTTCCTTTATTTGACCTCCTGTCTTTCCCCTGTTTATCCATACCCGAGATTTAGCTTGAACATATCAAGCGAGCTCAGGAAAGGCATATCTTTGCACGTTTCGCGAGCACTTGATATCGGAATTCTGATTTGCCATAGCTCGGGAGATTTTTTGCTGTAGTTCGGGAGATTTCTTATACCTAGAGCTTTCATCAATAACTGTTTGGTGTACCTATGGCTTAGCCCATATCTAATACATCCGTTGAGCTCGGGAGGTCCATGCCCTTCGTCCGTCCTTTAGGCGGGCCTTTTGTCCTTGTTAATACAACGATTCAAAAATACTGGCGGGGAAATGTGCTTTATAGACCCCTATCCCTTATCTATTTCTCACAACATTTCATTCGTTCTAACATGTCTGGCTCTTCGATCAGCCCGCCACCAGATGCTTATGAGTTTCAAGAGGAGGTGGATAGGCTCCGCCGCCGCCTAGAGAAAAAATGACAAAACAAGCAATTCTACAAGGATCACTGGAAATCCTCCAATCAACATATCCTGCATCTTCGTGAGGAAGTGTTGGATCTTCACGAGAAAGTGGGTCGTTTGTTCAAAGTGAATGAAGCCTAGCCGCCATTGCAAAGGTTGAAGCCCGTCATGCTGATACCTATTACCTAAAATTCCGTGAGGTAGATCGCGGGCCGTGGAGGTTGAAGAGTTATCGGCGTCATCCTTCTAATTGATTGTTTCATGTTTTTTAATTAACGCTCTGCGTTTAGCTCGAGCCTTGGCTCTGGAGCTTTTATCTTTGTAATAACTAGCTGACCTCATATCAGGTCTTAATAAAACTGCATTTTATTTAGTGCATCTGCACTTGAGTTCATATCTATTTTGTGTTTAATGTATGGGCATCCCCCGCATGAAGCTAAGTGACATTCATCACTTTTTCTAATTTTGAGCATACGCTCGACCCACCGCCGCGTGTGGGATTTAGGTGACATATGCCATCTTTCTAATTCTGAGCATCCGTTCGATAATTTTCAAAGCCTCGAGGCTTTATCAATATTCATTTAATCTATTTGCGATAAGTCTAATTCCATTATAAAACATAAACTCTTTACCTTACATAACCAAAGTACATTCAACTAACTTAACACCATTTTTAAGAGATCTGCATAAATAGATGCGAGGAGTTTTCCCTTACCTTCACCTCATAAAAAATAAGTTTTCAGGTTGTCTACATTCCAGGCCCGAGGTATTTCCCTGCCATCCATACCTTCTAGCTCATACCCCCCAGCTAATACTCTTGCCACCTTGAAAGGTCCCTCCCAATTGGCCCTGAGCTTTCCCAAGTTTTTGGTCAAGCCTGCCTTCCTTAGTACCAAGTCACCGACCTGGAAAATCCTCTTTACCACCCTACTATTGTAATCTGCTCTCATCCTTCTTCTCATACCCTCCATTCAGAGGAATGCCTTTTCCCTCTTCTCAGCTATCAAATCCAGGGAGTCCCGTATCATCACCTCGTTCTGCTTCTCGTCTGATCCCAGCACTATGTGAGTCTTGGTGCAAACCTCTGCTGGTATGACGACGTCTGTACCATATACTAAGCTGAATGGGCTCTCCCCGGTGGCCTCTTTTGGGTTAGTGCGATAAGCCCATAAGACCGAATGGAGCTTCTTAACCCACCTTCCTCCGAATTTATACAGTCGTGTCTTTATTCCCCGAACCAGGATCTTATTAGTGGCTTCGACCTGTCCGTTAGCCTGTGGGTGATACACTGAAGTGAAGTATTTTTTGATTTTCATTCTACCACACCACTCTTTCAAGCCTTTTCCCGCGAAATGGGTGCCATTATCTGACACGAGCATACGAGGTACCCGAAAATGGCATACTATGTTTTTCCACAAGAACCTCAGTATAGCTTCTTCCATGACCTTTGCCGGCGGCTCGGCATTTACCCATTTACTAAAATAATCCACAACCACCACCGGAAATTTCCTTTGTCCCGAGGCCATGGGAAAAGGTTCCACCAAATTGATCCCCCATTTCATGAAGGGACATGCTGCGCTCATAGTCATGAGCTCCTCTACTGGCCTATGCATCAAAGGAGAGTGTAGTTGGCATTTATGGCATTTCTTTACCATCTTTTCTGCGTCGGATTACAGATAGGGCCAAAAGTACCATGCTCTCAAGATCTTTTGAGTTAGAGCCCGGGCACCCATATGGTTGTCGCAACATCCTTCGTGCATTTCCCGGAGCACCTGTTCACTCTCCTTTGTTCCCAAGCATTTAAATAGGGGCATATAAAAACCCCTTTTGTATAACTTTCCTCCGATGACACAAAAATACGTAGCTCGAATCTTTAGCCTAGTTGCCGAGCTTCGATCCTCAGGCACGATACCCTTTTCCAGGTATGCCTTTATCTTTAACTTCCAATCCTTCGTCTCTACCAGCTCGGCTATAGTATTTTATGTCACCTCTCTGGGATCCATCAATAGGGTATTTGCCTTTCTAAGCATTCTACTGCCGAGCTAGCCACCTTAGCCAAATAGTCGGTCCGTTCATATTCCTGCCTTGGAGTCTGCACCATTTCCAAGTGCTCTAACCTTTCCTGGCATCTCTTGAATTTTTCGATGTACCTTTTCATGCGTTCTTCCCGTACCTCAAACTCACCCCTGGTTTGTTTGTAGACCAACTGTGAGTCCAAATGTACCGTGATCCTTTTGACTCCCAACTCCATGGCCACCTGTATTCCTTGAGTACACGCCTCATACTCTGCCTCATTATTAGATGCCCGAAAATTCAGACGGACAGCATATTCTGTTTCATTTCCCTCTGGGCTAATCAACACTATTCCCGCCCCACAACCTGCGTATCCTGCAGAACCATCGACAAATATCGTCCATCGTCCCCCTATCTCCTGGGGTCGGGTCATCCCTTGCATAAAATCTACTAGAGCTTGAGCCTTGATAGTCACCCGGTTCTGGAACTCTATCTTGAATTCCCCCATCTTGATCACCCACTTTATGAGTCTTCCCGATGTCTCTGGCCTGATGAGGACTGACTTTAGTGGAAGATTGTCCCTGACTACTATTTTGTGAGTAGAGAAATATGGTCTCAGTCATCTAGAAGTGACTACTAGGGCCAGATCTCCCTTCTCAATTTCTGCATACCGAAGTTCATCCCCCTTGAGTACTTTACTGATGTAATACACCGAGGTTTGCTTTCTTCCTTCCTCCTTTACTAGCACCGTGCTTATTGTTGACTCTTCTATAGACATGTACAAGTACAATGTCTCTCCTGGGTTTGGCTTTGTGAGTAATGACATCTCAGCTAAGTAAGCTTTCAGTTCTTCGAAGGCCTTTAGGCACTCGGTGTTCCAACTAAACCCGGCGGTCTTTCTCAAGACTTTGAAAAAATGGAGACTACGCTCTGCCGCCCGAGAGATGAACCTGTTCAGCGCTGCCAATCGCCTTATTAAGCATTAAACCTCCTTCGGGTTTTTCGGAGGGGCCATGTCCCGGATAGCTTGAATCTTATCGGTATTAGCCTCGATCCCTCTCTCAGTTACCATGTATCCTAAAAATTTCCCCGACCTCACCCCAAATGCACACTTCTTCGGGTTCAGCTTCATGCGATATTTCCTCAATGTCTGAAAAGTCTCTGTTAAATCAGCTACATGCGACCCTGACCTGACACTCTTTACCGACATGTCATCTACGTACACCTCCATGTTTCTGCCTAACTGCTGGGAGAACATCCTGTCTACCAATCTCTGATACGTAGCCCCCGCGTTCTTGAGACTAAAAGGCATCACTACATAGCAATATGTGCCAAAGGGCGTGATGAAACTGACCCTCTTCTGGTCCTCTTCTGCTAATTTTATCTGGTGATAGACTTGGAGGCATCCATCATACTTAGCAAATCACACCCCGAGGTCGATTCCACAAATTGATCAATCATCGGCAAAGGGTAATGGTCTTTAGGGCACGCTTTGTTCAGGTCTCAGAAATCTACACACATTCTCCAATTATCCTCTATCTTGGGGACCATTACAACGTTGGACAACCACTCTGGGAAATGGATTTCCTTAATGTGATTCGCGTCTAGCAGCTTGTGCACCTCTACCCGAATAATGGCTTCCATCTTAGCCCCGAAGTCTCTTTTCTTCTGCTTGAATGGCGCAAATGAAGAATTGATGTTGAGTTTTTGCTCTGCCACAAATGGGCCAATCCCTACCAACTCATTTGGTGACCAAGAAAAAACATCCGCATTGCTACGCAGAAAACTAACCAACTCCTTCCAGATCTCCGGGGATAGGGTGGTTCCTATCCTCACAGTTCTGTGTGCTTCTTTCAGGACTATTTCCACCATCATCAGCATTTCATTAGGTTCCACGTGCTCTTTTGATTCTTCCTGTAACTTGGGGACCCCCGATGTGTCTGCTTTGTCAGGTATGTCCTTCCTTCTCTCTTGCTTGACACTCTGCACATATACTTCCGCGATGTGTGGCCAACTTCTCCGACCTCACCTCGCACCGGGAACTTCATCTTCATATGATAGATGGATACCACCGCTTGGAAGCTACTCATTGATGGTCTTCCTGGCATGGCATTATAGGGTGAAGGTGCATCTACGACCAGGAAATGGATCATCTTAGTTTTGGCAAGGCGTCTCGCCCAAAGAAACAGAAAGCATTATTGAACTCAGGGGTTGTATAGTCCCCCCTGCAAAAACCAATGAAGGAAGTTTCCACTGGTTCCAACTTCTCTTCGAGGTCCATTCATTCTAAGCAATCTAAGAATGAGATGTCTGTCGAGCTCCCTGTGTCGATGAATATGCGCCCTACCTCGTAGATAGCTATCATTGCTCTAATGACTAAAGTGTTTGCATGAGGCCTCAGAACCTCACCCACGTCCTGTGGCCCAAAGTGTATAGTCGGGCTATCCGCCACCTTCCCAACCTCGAGCCCCCTTCTCCTTTCTGGATCAACTGCTCTGACATAACCCTTTCTTAATTTATTCGAGTCACCATCTCCTGGACCCCCCACGATCATGTTAATCACTCCCCTTTTCGGAGTATCCCGCTCTTTATCCTCGGCTCTCGCCTCCACCCGACGTTGTGGTGCAGGGTGCTCCCTCCTTCCTTGTAGCTTGCTTTGCTCTTGTTTCGCTCCATGTAGACAAACTCCTTCAAATGTCCTGCCTAAATAAGCCTCTCTATTTCATCCCTCATGTGAGTACACTGCTCTGTTGTGTGTCCGTAAATGTTGTGGAAATGAAAAAACTTATCAGACTTCTCTCTCCTAGGGGCCACCGAATATGTTCGCGACCACTTCAGATAGGGTTTGCGTTCAATTACCATGAAGACCTCATCTTGCGGGAGTGCCAGAGGCGTGTATTGGTCCATTCGTGCTCTACCGATTACTAGCTCCGGTCTGGCCTTCTTACTCGATCCCCTATCCTCCCCCTTTTCTCTTCGCCTGTCAACTTCTTCTCCCTTTTCTATCCGTCTGTCAACCTCTTCTTTCACTTGCAAAGCTTCTTCCAAGTTAATAAATCTCTCAGCCCGAGCTAAGAGATCACCAAATCTTCTCGGGGGTTCTACTACTAAGGATTGGAAGAAATTACCCTTTTTTAGACCCTGACCCAATGCATTCATCAATGTTTCTTCTGAGGTCGATGGGACCTCTAGCTTGGCCGTAGTAAATCTTTTTACATAAGCTCTCAAGCTTTCTCGCTCTTTCTGCTGAATACTGAATAGTTCCAACACCATTTTCTGGTTTTTCCTATAATTGGCGAACTGGTGTAGGAAAGCAGCGCTGAACTCATCAAAATTGTGGATCGATCCTGGCGGTAGTTAGCTAAACCAGAGTTGTGCCGACTTGGTAAAGGTAGTGGGGAACACCCTACACATCACCGCATCCGAGAATCGATATACCAAGGCTGAATTCTCAAACCTGCATAAGTGATCCAGTGGATCTGCAGTGCCATCATATTCAAAACCCATCGATTTGTAACCCGCGGGTAGTTCATCCCTCAACACCTCCTCCGCGAATGGAGTTGCCCGCCGAACTCTTGCAGAGAGAGCACTTTCTGCTAACTTCCTCTTTAGCTCCCGCACCTCTTTGTTCAGACCCTCTACCACCTCTAGTAAATCCGAAGCATTCTTGCTGAAGGTATCATCAGTTGACACGGCTGTACTCTCGTCATCTCCTGCTCCCGAGCCGTGGGTCGGCTTACTAGTGGTTCCCCCCATCAAATTGACCCCCTTTGCTGGCGCTGATGGTGGTGGACCCATGCTAGCCATCCTCTTGTCCACTGCCTCAGCTACGGCCTTGGCTATGATGCTGGACAATTGGTCGGAAAATAGTGATCCCCACGGGTTCACTCCTGGACTTGGCAAGAATCCAAAGTGAAAAACACATCCAAATTCACCACTTCCTCCACCACCATCGGTAGCAATCCGACGGCCACCACCAATCACAGTTAGGAAATATATTTATGTTTATATATCTCTTACTTGCAAGTGAAATTACACGATCATAGAGAAGAAAGAAAATCAATAAATATGAAAAGTCAATGTATAGAATTTTGAAAACTTGCAAAAATCATTAATTGATTCTAAAAGGTATAAATATGTAAAGTCTCTCTTGCTTCACACAAGTGAAATAGCCTTATAAAATATGAATTGTATACAATAAAAAAAGATATAGAAGAAGGAAACAAAATCCTACTTATTAGTATTGTATTTAATTTACAAGTCAAAATATTGTTGTTGCACTTGGCCCGAGCGAACCCAACCTGCCACCGGTACCGGCCCTGCTCATTAAACCTTTTAAATTTCCTAAAATGAAGTCAAGAGGATTCGAACTCCCGACCTCAAGGGTGAAGGAGAGGAGTCTCATTGTTGGGCCATCTAAGAGAGATGTAAGATCTTTCGCATTTTTCATATTTATTATATATAATAGTTAAACTTATAAATTATATTTATAAATTATTATTTAAAAGCGTATTAAAATATATTATATATAAATATATATATATATATTATATTTATTAAATTAAAATAATAATATATTTAGACAAAAATAAATAAGTAAATTAGAAAAAACTTATATTAATTGGATTTTTTTTTGAAAAAAAAAATTATTATATCTATTTATAAATAATGATATTAAAATATATTATTATTATTATCATTTAAAAGTGCATTATAATTATAATAATTATTGAAAATTATATTATATATATGATTAAATATAATATATTTAGACAATAACAAATAAAAAATAGAAGAAAATTACAAAAAAATTTATTATTATTTAAAAAATTATTCATTATACATTATATTTTTAAATTTATTAAATATATCACTTAAATAATTGTATATACATTATATTTACTAATTTTTATATATTATTATTAAATTGAATTAGAATGTGAGAATTAAGCAGCAGTATTATTGGAAGGACTTTTCGCTCCAATTGATACGACATTAGCTCACTCATTGGGCATTTGTTTGCGGGCTGGTTATGTAATTTGGTATTCTATTAGCACGATTTTGATATTTATATGGGCGACATGTCGTTTCAGTATGTTGGTGTTTTGGTTGGCACGACTTTGATATTTATAGGTGCAACATATGTCGTTCCAATATGTAATCCGCCCTACATATACATGACTAATGAATGTCGTGCCTATATGTCGTCACTATAGGAACCACATAAATGTCGTTCCAATTTGTCGCTCCAGTTAATCTCAATTCTTGTAAGGTGTATCCTATTTAAAGACTTTAAAAGTCAAACATATGAAAACTCCCATATCAAAATCGAGTTACATTCGAGGGAAACGAAACTCTATAAGAATTATATTTCAAGGAAGACTTGGACAGCAGAAAGGCGGTTGATTCTTATACATGCTTCCCTATTGAGACCGACACTTGTCTATATCTATAGGTCTTAGGGTCTTATTTTATACAACACGAGTTTTATACAAAAGAGCATATCATAAAAATTTCGAAAGCTTATTTTCTATTTTATTTCATAATTAGATTTAAGATTCTAGTTTATGTTTGTACATCGCTGAAATATTCAAATTTAAGATTTTATTAATTAAGTGCTTGAAACAAACATCTTTTCAGCCTAGGAAGAAATACATAGAGTGTTGAAAAAGATCATGTATTTGCTAGAAAATAAGTTAGAATAATTGTAGTGTTGATTCGTTTAGAAAGTGTTTTTTTCGTATAATTATAACAAGTTGTGTTCAAGAGATGCAGTAACTATTCTAATGAATTTTGAGGAAAAGTGAGACGCTTCTTCGTAGAATATAATATTTGATATTACTTATTATTTTCGCTTTAGTTCATACAACTATATAAAATATTATTTCAACGCAATATATTATGAATCACCCTAATATTACACTTTCCATATAAAATAAAATAAAAGGTACCTAGATAAGAACAATGCTATGTTGTGTGTCTCATTTTAATCTTCGTATTGTTCTCTTTATTACTAATTTATTGGGAGGATTATCAACCGATTCTATTGGGTATTTTTATTAAGTTGAATTGACGAATCATCTGTCACGCTAAAAATTCATAACTAATAAATTATAGGGAACTTTTACATTGCCGTGAGAACACCATTTTTCACTTAATCACAACCATTTGATCAAAAGTTGGTTATAAATATTAGTAAATTGATGGATATAAATATAGGGGTTGGGGTATGATGTTTTCACGGCAACGTAGTCATTTTCTAAATTATAATAAAAAGATCAAATACATCATTGTACCGTCAATTAACATATCATGGTGCAAAAACTAATGATCATATTATTACTAAATTCAATATTTTAAAATATAAAAACTAATACATTGTAATGCTAAATTAATACATATTAATAACAAATCAAATAAACTAACAAAGTATTTGTCAGTCTCTTTAAAATAAGAAGAAAATGGGGAAAGAAATAAAGATTGCTTAAATATATTATATAGTAATAATAATTTCAAAAGGAATTAGGTTTTCGTGCATGTCACATGGCAGGTCCAAAGACAAGATCAATCTGATGTGTATGATTTTGGAATTTCTGGTGGAGATTCTCGGATTCGAGTCCGATCCAGAAATCCCAAATGGATTCAACGTGGTAGGACCCGCCTCTCAACACCTTTTACCACATAATGAGATCCGACTCATCAGAATGTGAATGGACCAATTAGCCCCCGAACACTTAGATTAGCAAAGAAGTCGCATTGAAGGAAAATGGAGGCGCCACATCTGCATTTTGGCCAGCGTGGAATTACATATACATGCGACTTTTCTGACCAATTTTCGAAATTGGACTAAAAGCCGAGAATTCTCTTATAATTACATTTTATTTTATATTTTGGTTATCGCTCTATAATTACATGCATGAGGACCAATTTGTTATGTCGGCTTACTTAGAAGTTAGATCTAACATTCTCTTGGTCATGACATGATCATGTAGGGCCATGGCATTATTTAGCTAGCATGCCTAACCATGTGGGATGGGATACGGAAGTTAGATCAGGCCAAATTTAGTTTTCGATCAGGTGATTAGTGTTTGTACTAATCATGGAAATGAAGATTAATAGATTATTAAACTATAAACATGCTTTGAATTATGAGTGTATCATGTAGTAGTAGTAATAATAATAATCACTTTCATACGTAGACAAAAAGATTCCTGCACTAGAAAGTGTTAAACTTAAGTCGGTGTAGCTGCTCTTGTTACTTGTTTCCAATACAATTATTTAAGTATCATGGGACCTAAAAGAGCTAGTGGAATATGCTTTGATACATTTTGTGCAATTTGGAGTTTTGAATTATTATATGCCGTCTCCAGAAATTTGGAGACCCCCGTACAAAATATTAAAAATTACAAAAGAAAAATAAATAAATAAACAAGATAAATAATAATCAAATTGTTAATTTTTCTTTCTCTTTTTTCTTTTTACTTTACAATTCAAAATATATTTGGCCCGAAATCATTTCAGAACACAAATCTAATAAAAATATACTTTATTATTTTATGAAATAACATGAATCACATATTAAATAACTAAACTATATATATATACAGTATCAAAAGAAAATAAATAAATATTTACACCTGCGAAAAATGAATTTGGTCTAAAATATGAAAAATAATGAATTTTGGAGGTAAATTATTAGGTACATCCTAATACAAGCAAGATACCCCTCCGTTAAATGAATTAATGAATATCATGTTATAATATAACGAATAATTAGTAAAAAACAAATTAATATTCAGTTAAAAGTAATATTTATATTGTAATAAGTAATGAACAAAGTAAAAACTAACGAACATGATCTAAAAAATAATGAACGTTAAATAATAAATAAATAAACATTCCTTTAAAATTAACAAACTCTTTGTTCGTAACAAGAAGAAAAATCTGATTCGTAAAATGAGAAAAATGTATAATTATGTATGATGCCTACACCTAGTTGTTTCGATCCAAGTTGTGATAATTGAGTTTATAACACTACAAAAAAGTTGTTGAATACTGACGGGCAGAACCATCAGCAAACTCGTTAGCATCGTGTTTAATGACGGGTTTGCTGATGGGAGTTACTCGTCGACATTTTTAGCGTCAATACGTTAGTATTTGCTGACGGGTATAACCCCTCAGTAAAGGCCCTAGACACCATAGGACACCCGTCAGCATTTGCTGACAAGTTGGGTCTGCCTCATCGGCATTTTTAGCGTCAATACGTCAATATTTGCTGACGGGTATAACCCGTCAGTAAAGACCTGGGCACCATACGAACCCGCAACGTTTTGTAAATAGAGAAGCGGTGTTACCGTCACGTTAAGACAATTACATGTGAGAGTTTATATATTTTTAATATATTATATATGTAAATTAAGTTATAAATTATATTTATAAATAATTATATTTATAAATGTAATGTATATTTATAAATAATGATATTATACATATATAATATTATTATATATAAAGATATATTATATTTATAAATGTAGATTATATTCATAAATAATGATATTATAAATATATAATATTATTATATATAAAAATATATTATAAATATAATTATTTATAAATAATTATAAATATATATTATTAATTACATATATTAATTATTATAAGTATAAATTATTTATAAATATATATAATATATAAATAATGATATATAATTAATATAAATATATAATATTATTTATAAATATATAATAATAATATATTTATAAATGTATATTATAAATTATATTTATAAATAATTAATAAAATAATATATTTTATATTATAAATAATTAATTATATTAAAATTAATTTTATTTTAAAATATATTATAATTAAATAATACTTATTGAGAATAAACTTATATTATTTAGTATTGTTATTTATATATTATATTCATGAATAATGATATTAAGAATATATAATATTATTATATATAAGTAGAAGAAAATTATAAAGTTTTGTATTTTTAATTATAAATATATGTTTTTATATTTATTTTATATCCCTTTATATATGTATATATTATTTATAAATGATTAAATGTAATTAAAAAGTATATTGTAAATTTTTTTTATTATAAATATATATTACTATTTATTGAAGTTTATTATATATTATATTTTTATATTTATTATATATCTATATAAATATTTATATATATATATATATATATATATATTATTTATAAATGATTAATATAACTATATATTGTTGACGGGTATAGGCCATTAGCAACCCGTCAGCATATGTTGATGGCTTTTTGCCCATCAGTATTTTCCGTCAGCAAATGTAACCCATCAACAATCCGTCAGTAAATGTAACACGTCAACAATCTGTCAGCATATGGTGACGAATTTCTGCTCGTCATTATTTGCCAATTTTTTTATTTCATTATTATTATTTTTTTGTAGTGTAAGTGGCTGATCTATTGCAACAAAAAAAATCGACTAATTAATAAAAAAAATATATAATTTTGTGGGGCCTAAGCAATGGCCTCGGGAAACTTGCCCATTTTTAGGTAGATTTGTGTGAAGGTAATGAAAAAAATAATTAACTGACATAGTTCTAAAATACAGTATTCACACGGTAAGAATCGAGACAAATTGGAAGGACATTGGTTAGTCGTTCCGTAGGTCGATTTCATATTGGAACGACATATGTAGCCCCTATAAAATAAAAGTTGTGCCAATGACAACCAATATATTGGAATGACGTGTCGCCCCTATAAATATCAAAGTCATTCCAATAGAATACTAATTTATATCTCAACCAACCCGCAAGCAAATGCTCAAGTAGTGAGTTAATATCGTATCGGTTGGAGCGAAAGTCTTTCCAATAATACTATTGCCTAATTCTCACATTCTCATCAAATTTAATAATAATATATAATAATTAATGTATATACAATTACTTTAAGTGATATTTAATAAATGTAAAAGTATAATATATAATAAATAATTTATTAAATAAAAATACAATTTTTTTTAATTTCTTTCTATTTTTTATTTGTTATTATCTAAATGTACTATATTTTAATCATATATAATATAATTATATTATATAATTATAATACACTTTTAAATAATAATAATATATTATATATAATATCATTATTTATAAATAGATACAATAAATATTTTTTAAAAATAATACCAATTAATATAAGTTTTTTCTAATTTTATTTTTTGTTTTTGTTTAAATATATTCTTGTTTTGATTTAATAAATATAATATAATTTTATATACATGTTGTATATTTTAATACACTTTTAAATAATAATTTATAAATATAATTTGTAAGCTTAACTATTATATATTAATAAATATAAAAAATACAAAAGATATTATATCTCTCTTGTATGGACCTACGGTGAGGTTCCTTTTCTTCACCTATGAGGTCGGGAGTTCGAATCTCTTGACTTCATTTCGGCTTGGTGGGCCGACGGCGGTTTGGGTTTGGGCGGGCTGATAGTTGTGCGGGCCAATGTGTAACAACAACGATTTTTTCTATGTATGCCAACGATAAACTTGGAAGAACAAATCTTTCCTATTGATATTGAAGTTGTAAGAGTGACTAAAATGTCGTTTATATAGGAACAACATTTTTGGAACGACTTGTCGTACCAATAGACTAAAAACAAGGATAACAGCATGCTAAGTTGCACCGACACAACACGGACACTAGGACATGCTTATTTTTTAAAAATATAGGACACTACACAACTCGTACACGTTTATAATATAAATAATTATTAATATTATTTCCTATAAATATTAAATTATAATAATTTTATTTCCAATTAATCATCTAAAATAATTACAAACTCATTCACAATAATTTATAAAACCGCAAGTAAAATGAAAATGATATTAAATTAAAAAATGGAAAAAAAATTGAAAAAAAAATAAAAAAGAAATTGAAAAAACATGTAGGGGCCGTGTCCCCGTACTTCCTATCGTGTTCGAATCGCGTCCGACACGTGTCGGGTGCATGTCTGTGTCCCGAGGGTCAAAATTAAAGTGTTTGTGCATCATAGACAGCATGTATAGGAACGATTTTTATCCTTTGTCCTGCACTCAATTCGGGTAGTGTCATGGAAGAATAAGAAACTAAAATAATTATTTAAGATTTTATATTATGCTTTTTATTGCAATTTATATTTCATTTATTTAGATGAATGACAAGTACAAATCAACCAAATAAATAATAATCCATGTTAATTACAATGACTCCAAAATGAAACATGAGATTTGTTCCCAAAAATACCCCATTTCCATTGAGAACTTTACATAAATTCATTTTTGGGAATGATGGTTAAATGGAAAAAAAAATGAAAGGTAATGTTATGAAATATAAGTAAATTTATGGTAATAAAATAACTAAGGCAAAAGAATGGGAGTGGGTCTCCTGTGTGACTGCCACACGGATCTTTTATTGTGTGACGGAGCCCAAATTCAAACACAACCCGGATCCATCTGGGTTATTATATAAATTAAAAAGAAAACATATTGAAACTCTCTTCTGCTTGAGACCAAAAAAACCCACCCTCCCGTCGGATCCACTAGCCAGCCGCCAACTCGAGACCAACTCTAACTCCCTCGCCTGCAAATTCCGGTGTGCAGCAGCCCGTCGAACCTCCATCGCGGAGCGAGTCAGCAGTTGGTTGCAAGAAAAATCGCCAACACATCCAATCCAACCACAGAAAACCCTACGCGCCACAATTGAACCGCAACAGAAGAATCCGCCGGAGAGTTTCCGCCAGCCACAAGACCATTCGCCGCCACACGCTTGGTCGGCGGCTCTTCCCTGCCGTCAAATGGCTTCTTCGGTTGGTTTCTCTCTCCCCGATGAACGCCCAGCCCTAATTCAGAAAAAAAAACACTCAACGGCGATTTCACAGAGCCTTCGCCACAACCCGACCTTGAAATTGCTGAGAATATTCAAGTAATTGATGTGGATTTAGTACCTGAAACGGAAAATATTAGTTTGAATACAAATATTGTAGTTCGCTTGGCCGGAGATGATGAAGAAAATTCCGATTTAGAACCTGTAAATGAGCACAAAATTGAAGAAGGTAATTCTATACATATTTGTTATCATTTTTTCGAAATTCTATGCTGTTTTCTGTTGCAAATTTTTAGCAGTAATTTCTTAGTCAAAAACTGTCACTTTCTGTCCAAAAACCTTGTCACTTTCCTAAATATTCAAGTCACTTATCATTCTTTTCGAAACTGTATGCTGTTTTCTGTTAGAAATTTTTAACAGCAAATTATTAGTTAAAAACTGTCACTTTCATTTGCAAAACGTTGTCACTTTTATACATATACCAGTCACTTATTAGAATGATATATGTTGCTGTAGATGTGACTGGTTCTCTCGTGGATTTGAGGAGAAAGACGATTAATGATATGCATGAGTTGTATAAGAAACATGGTCGGGCGCTTGGATTCAGTGTTCGTAAATCAACTTCTAGAAAAACTCTCGATGGTATTGTGACCGAGCACTACTTTTGTGTGCTCTTGTCACACTGCACTACAGTTTCGTCATCCCAGAATTTCTCGGTTGCAAGTAGGAATTCTTCGATAGCATTTATCTTCTGCGACTGGGATGGAACCGGAGTCGTGGGAAGTGAAGACGGAACAGGAGTCGGGTGAAGCGAAGATGCAATAGGACTTGGGGACTTCAAAGATATAACTGGAGTTGGGGGCAGAGACGATGGGACTGGAGTCGGTAGCTGTGAAGATGAAATTGAGCCCTCCAAGATTTTCTTCTTAATATATGACAGTCTTTTCATATAATGTTCCGAAACAACACACATGTCCCTTTTCAGCAATAAGAAAATTTCTTGCACATCCTGAAAGGGACAAAAAAAAAAAAAAGAAAGAAAAGTATCAAAAGTGACACTTTTAACACAAAAAGTGACAGTAAAATAATGAAAAGTGACAGTGATATAAGAAAAGAGACAACTATAATAAAAATAAAAAAACTCACGTCTTTTGCGTTTTTATGAATCTCTTTATCGGATGGCAGGCCCACCGGCAATTTGAACTGTATAAATTGTTGCTGGCCATCTTCATTATCTTCACCAATGATCCCATCAAATTTTTGTCCCTCGTTTGGTGGTTTTTCA
>BMAC01000344.1:950173-967660 GCA_014905375.1 Phtheirospermum japonicum
GAAGGGTTTAGGAAATCCGGGATGTTAAAGAAAAAATGTCCTGTCACGCGAACAGGATGTGTTGCTTCACTGAGGGTGAAATTAAGTGATGACGGGTGGTATGTAGTTATTGAACATAAGACAATCCATAATCATCCGTTTACTAGAACAGAGTGGGGCCACCTACATCGTTCGGAGAGAAAAATTACAGTTGAGAAAGGGAAAGTAATACAAGATATGGTGTCTTCTGGAATGCGACCAACAGATTCTTATCGTTATATGGCCCATGAAGCTGGTGGAGATGAAAGTATTGGTCACACGATCAAAGACCACTTGAATTTTGTGAATCGTTTGAAAATGAAAGAAATAGAAGGTGGGGATGCACAGACGCTTGTTGAAATTTTACAACAACAACAAGATGATGAGGAGGAGTTCTTTTTTAGACAAAATTCGGAGATGCTGAAACAGGATAGGTATCAACCCACTCTCCTTGCCCAAAAGCTCCAGCCCGTCTCTCTTCTTTTACTCTCATTCGGATGCTCTCGGCAGTCCAATGTTGAATGAGGGGCAGAGAGGATGGTTCAGCTTTCCCCTTCCATTTCATTCGGTGCAGATATACAATTTGTAAGACCAACACACAACCGCTTACATATGTGACACTTTTTTTATTGTACTTGATAACAGATCTACAAAGCCTATCTAACACAAACGAACACCAATCCAGCTTTGCAATCTCCTTCACATCAATCATTGATTTTAACACGTTGAAATCAACATTGCCATTTGCAGTTGGAGCCAGGAAACTAGATAGGCTAACCAACATAAAGAGCCTTATAAAATCATCTCCACCTCCAACTCTTTCCAAAAGCAGTGACTTCAGAGTTGCAACAGAGCAGACTTCCCCGATCCCACACCTCGTCTTGAAATCATGTACAATTTTTGCATCCTCTTTGGTTTTGCAAAGAGGCACTTCATGCCCGGTATTCTTGGGAAGAAGAAATATATCATGGATATCGTCTGCGGTCACAACAAACTTCTTATTAGAATCTATATTCAGCATCCGACTTGTCCCATTAAACCTACTAACCAACCACCCCATCATCTCAGTGGGCAGCTGCGTCACTTTCATATTCAACAAGCCGCCGAATCCGATCTTCTTTATATCTTCCTTCCTCTCGGCTGACAGTGTAGACACAACATCGACAAGGGCTTTAGGCCTGCTTTTGGATGCAAAGGCTCTGCAGAAAAAAAAGATAGTAAGTGATAGACATAAAATGATAAGTGACAAAAATAAGGTCCAAAGTGAAAAAAATAAGGTCAAAAGTGACTAAAAAATCTAGAAAATACAATCTTACATAATCACATTTACCAGCATACAATTTAACCATCAAGAGCAAAAACAAAGATCAAACAAAAGATTTYGAAACACAGGGGCAAAATSGAAAACACAGTGACGAAGCAAAGCCGAGTTTTGATTATATAAGACCATAATCAACATTCAAAAGGATTGAGTTTTGATTTCTAGAGAATAATTTTCAAAAAAATACACCCCAATGAAATATCACAAAAATACAACTCATATGATTTTTAATGATAAGAAGCGACATAAATAAATTTATAAGTGACAGAACAGTAAGGTCAGAAAGTGACAAAAAAAGGCTAAAAAGTGACAGAAACAAGGTCAAAAGTGACAGACTATAGAAGAAACAATAATAGTTTCAAAAAAAAAWAAWAAAAAATTACTGACCTCTCATCATCCTCCATTTCGGCCTTCGATTTGTTTTTCACAATTTTCTTCAATCCCCTTGAAGAATAATAAGTGACAGAAAATAAGATCAAAAGAGACAAAAAAAAAATAATAATAAGTTACTGATATAAAGTGATAAGTGACAAATAAAAGTTAATAAGTGACAAACTATAGAAACAACAATAATAATTCCACAAAAATACTAACCTCTCATCATCCCCCTTTTGCACCTTCGATTTATTTTTCAACATTTTATTCACTCCCTTTGAAACTGTAGATTGATCATTTGCTGGTACAGCCTGATCCTTCGCAGTTAAACTTTGTGCCTTCACTTTCTTCTCTTGTTTCTTTTTTCCAGTTTCTTCAATTACAAATTTGGCCGGTTCGKCCRTTTCTTCAGTTGATGATTTTTTTTCCACTTTCTCAGGTTCCTTACTTGAATGTTCAGATTCTTTTAAAGTTCCCTCCATCAAACCCTTGATTTGCAGTCTTGTTTTTTTTTCACCCTTCGTCGGGCAATTMTGATTCTTCAGCATCTCAGCTTTGTCAATCCCAACTTCACCTTCTTCAATAACAGGTACTAGTTTTGGCTTTTCTCCTTTTGGAACCTTCAACAGTACTTTTAAATTCTTTGAGGACTCAGTAGCATCAGTTGAAGCTTCAGCCACAATGGGAGTTTCTTCATCCAAATTTTTTTTCTTAATCTTCTTCTCTGATTGATCCTTTGTCGACTCTCGCTTCCTTTTTCGAACAAGTTGCTTCTTTCCCATCTGACAAACAAATAAAAACACGCAAAATATCAATATAAAATTACTAAAATAAGACTACAATGACAAATGATAGAACTATCAATTTTTCACTCAAGCAGCATTTATAATTTTAAATCAAAATCATGTTAAATCACAATATCAAACAAGCCATGTCATCTTCAATTTTGTAATCATATAAAGAAACATGAATCTGAATCTAAAAGATAGACTGCTAACTTGAATGCACATTAACATTCAACTATTTTGCCTATCAATGTATGTCAATCAGTATCCTATAGAACATCATCACATTCCAAAGATTCTAAAAATACTCAGGTGAATCAGCTTTTCTCATTTAACATTACACGATATATGAAATTAAGTCACCATAAATCAGTGAATGAATCAGGTAAAATCATAATATTCTAAATTTAAAAAGAATTTGCTCAACTACTGAAATCATAACAAAACACTGAAAGAAAGAATCATTGATCGTAAAATTAAGTCGTCAATGAACCTGAATTAGAGCAGTGACAACGGCAAARTTCATAGAAAAATCAATCATCCAACCCAAAAACAATCAACGACTTTAGGAAAAAAAAAAACTACAAAAACAATCCATCACAATCCATTATTGTCAATGTTGAAACAATCCATTATTGTCACTGTTGGAAGTACTATCAGTTATTCAAGTAATGAAATCCCCATACAAACCCTACCCAGTCCTCATCCCTCAAGCGAGTGAAAATCAAGTATATGCTAACATCAAATTTACTAACAAAAACATCAATGAAAGACACAAACTAAGGAACACAAACTAAGCGAAACAAAACCCTAAAATCAGAAATTATAAAACTCAGGAAAAAAAAAACACAAGAGCAAACCTTATAGCAGTGCGATGCTTGAATCGGGGACGATTTGTTTCCGGCGAATTTTCTGGCGACGCGAGGAAGAAAGGCAGCTCCAAAACAACAAAGTTTCGAAAAACAACAATGGCGAGTCTACAAATCCAGCAATGATACGAAGCAACTCCGGCGACACGAGGCAACTCCGGCGACACGAAGCAATTCCGGCTACATAGAAAGGCGAGGCGAGCGGTGAACCGAACAATGAACCTCGGTGAAAAGGAATTGTGGTGAATATTTTCGCCCGTTCCTTTTTTTTTATTATTTATATGAACCCATATTCATTGGGTCAGATACGGGTCAAATGTGGGTCGGAGCCCGTCACACAATAAAAGGATCCGTGTGGATGCCACATTTGAGTGTTTGCCTAAGATGTTTCTCTTTTTCTCTAACCTACCATATCCTGTTTTTATTTCCATTGTTTGTGATTAGGACGTTGAAGTTGTTGATATGTGACTAAGATCTGTGAAAGCACTTGCATGCCACCACTACAAGTTAGGGGTGCAGGTAAAGTTGGATTAGGATCACATGCAACCAGCTATAATGAACCTGATGGAAAATATCATGACGGCATTCTCGGTCGATTCCTTCGCTCATTGCTTCAACTTCTTCTTTTTGAAGACTATAGGTGAGATGCAAAGAATATTCTTCAACCCAACTAGTGCAGAAAACTATAGTCTCCCTAGGGCGTTCATTTTTAGAATGAATTCCCAATTTGACTCTATTTGAACTCGAATTTCAATTTTGAATTATGATTTTTTAAATCGAAATGAATATACATATCAAATAACAATTTTAGGATGTTTTTATAATTATATTCAAATAATTTGGGTTGGAATTCAAGTTACTTGGATTCAAATATCTGTTTGAATTTGTATTTTAATTCGAATTCGATTAAAAGTCAAATTAATAATGTGATTCAGATTTATATTCTTAAAATATTATATAAAATATAAATTGCATATGCGAACTGAAATTATGTGATTATATGTAAAAACATGTCATTTCACTTGGCTATTAAAATAATATACAAACAGAAATAATGTGATTATATATAAAAACATGTTTCACGTGGCTATTAAAATAAAATTGTTGCAGTAAAAAAAAAAAAATAAAGAAAGAAAATCATCAACTATCATGGCTGCTATATCATTGGTGATGATAATACAATTTTGTAATATGTATGGCTTGAGTACTCTTTGTATAATGATATGTTTTTTTTCAAGGACAAATTATTTTTTTGAAAATATAGGTCTTGGATCCGTAAATATGGGTTTCCCCCATATCTGTATTTTGTCCGATTAAATATGGGCTTAAGGTCTGATGGATTGATTTACAATTAGTGAAAATTTTAATTTGATCATGTACGATTAGGAATTAGGGTTTAGCTTCTGTTAGTGGTAGTTGGATTGTTCTGGTTGAATCTATGTTTTAATGTAATACATAAACAAAAAGATTTTAATTGTTAATCTCATGTAGAATTTCTATTTTCTCTTCAAGTTCGTTCCTCTAGTCTATCTCCATTATGGTTATTTTTTTAACTGTTAATCTCATGTAGAATTTGTGGCGTTTCTGTTGCTTCAACATCGCTTTTCTGTTTTAGACCGCCTCCGTGATTACTAAATTCTGTTTCTCTTCGATGAAGCTGATGCTTATATGATGTATGGGTATAGGGTTAACTTTGTGTGGGGATGAGTGTTTTTACTTTTAAGAAGTATGGGTATAGGGTTAACTTTTAGAATTCATCATTTTTGTTTGGTTGTTGATGATTTACTTTATTGGTTCAGAATACTTGTTTCAGGGAGTTTGATTTCATCAAGGTATTTTAAAGTCCCTTAATTTGAACATACAGGAAACTTTCAATAGAGTCTAACCTCTTGGAAGCGTGACCCATGCGTAATGTTCTTAGAAAGTTGCCTTTTAGTGCCTTGTTTTATGGGAAAGTAATTTTGTCATGGCATATAGGATTTCTGGTTTTATACTCTTAACCTATGTGGAAAGGTTCAATTTCTGCATTTTATGTCAGAATTTATTAGTCTTGTTTGTGCTGCTCTGTTGTAAGTTTAAAAAAAAGAGAGAGAAGAAGTTATTTTTACTAACATATATTGTTTGGATTTCAGTAATTAGGTACCGATTTCATAAGTGAGCTCGGGCAGAAAGTCCATTTGACGTTGAAAAAATAGCCTGCTATGGATTTCAAAGGTTTAGCCTGGGCAGGAAACATATATCAGAAGTTTGAGGCTATGTGTTTGGAGGTAGAAGAGGTTATGTACGAGGTGAGCAATTTATAAACTGCGTAAAAATAAAATTACGTTCAAGTATGGGCCAAAAAATTGATCTTTTTATGTGATCACATTTGAGTTGATTATCAGTAGTTGTGGTAATTTAATTGGGTTTTTTTCTTTTTTTTTTTGCCTTTTATCTTTTGTGTTTCCCTTACTTTCATAAGTGTGAGCATTACCGATTATTACCATGTACACATCATCCCATTAATTATTAGTAGAATTGATATTTTCCCGGTGTGTGTATTTCGAACAATAGTTGGTTTGTCCTCGGATACATACCTGAGATCAGAAAATTCTTATAATTGGTACAATCTAACACTAATTGTGTAGAACAATTCACAACAAGAAAACTGGAAATTAAAGACGGATTTTTCCGTTGCTAATAAGTTATTTCCGTTGCTAAATAAAATAGCAACGGATTAGCAACCGACCAAATCCGTTGCTAAAATGCTCGTCGCTAAATTTTAGTAACAGAAATAATGTTCGTTGCTAAAATTAGCAACGAAATAATTTCGTTGCTGAATAGAGACAGAAATATCCGTCTCTAATTCGTTGCTAAATAGAGACAGAAATATCTGTCTCTAATATGGATTTTTAGCAACAGAATAATAAGTCCATTGCTAAATAGCAATGGAAATTATGTTTCTAATTTGGCTATTTAGCAACGGAATATATCCGTTGCTAAAATAGAAACCCCATTTTTAGCAACAAAATTGATTATCTGTTGCTAAATTTAATGTGTCGAAAACAAATCTTCTTAATATTTTACATTTTTCCCACTAATCAAATATTTTTTAAACAAATACTAAATGACCAAATAAACTAGAAAATACCTCAAATTTAACTCAATCCAAAATACAAAATGACAATTAAAATATTATCAAACGGAAAAGTCACAACATATCTAAAATACAAATTGACAAACAAAAATAATGTCAAATGAAAAGTCACAACATTCATAATGCCAAAAAATAAAATGATAATATCCTAATGTCAAACGGCAACATCCAAAATGCAAAACGACAAGCGAAATCTTGTTGGAAGAAATGTCATGGTTGCGGAGGTGGTCCACCTTGTCGGCGAAAATTGGCATCCTCTTAGCCAATTTCTTGCCAAAATTCCTGGGAGTGGCTCAGTAACATCGGAAAAGTTCTCATTTGAGGAACCATTTTCATCACCAGAATGAATTTCATATTTCTTGACAAAAACCAAAATTTCCATGGATTTTGTCTTGGTTTGCTCCTCAAGAATCTTGATTTTGTCTTGGAGTTGTTTTAGGTGATTCACAGCATCTCTCCTCAAGAATCTTGATTTTGTCTTGGAGTTGTTTTAGGTGATTCACAGCATCTCATCTCCGAGAACAGAGGCTTTGTCCATCTGCTTAGTTGTAATTGACAAGAAAGTACAATAACTATTACTAAATTATCATTTGGAATAATTATACAAAATAATAATAATTATTATTATATTATTATTAAAATTTTATAAGTGCAATTTGTAGAGGTCCAGTGCATAAAGATACCATGCAGATACAAGAAATAACATACCTCAGGTTTTAGGTCTCGATGAACCACACCTTGGAGATGACAATACGCAACCACATTTAAAATCTGTACCATAACAAATTTTGCATCCTCTTCTGAATATTTTCCACCCCTGGACCGAACAAATAAGAATATTACTTACAAGCTCAAAGCATAACAAAGCATGACGACCCTRCTGGACAAATAAAAGGAGAAAGGAAAATAGCTAAACTTTGTTTGCTTGAAGATTAACTGGTTGTTCCCTTCAAAGGTCAATTTAAGAGACGTTCCAAGAGCTTTAACACTCATAACCTGCAAAAATAGACACAAAGTATTCGTATTGATAAGGTGACTAAAAACAAGAAGTGTAACTCAGAAATCATCAAATAGTGGCTAAAAGGACTCATGCAGAATTTCACCAACAACTCGATAAAAAATAATAATTTAAGTCGAGATATATACAATACAAAACAAGAGAAATATATATTTATATAATTAGCGCTTCAGGATGTACCGATAGAGAGCCCATCGGTGAACAAACAAATGCCGGTGAAAAAAAGCACATTGGTGTGTCCGTATTGCGGCGCAAAATGGAAAACAAGAATGGATACCAAAAAGACAACTGACCCCACGTAGAGAAGAAAAGCTGAAAGACATCAAGCAAATTAAAAAGAATTGCATGAGACAACAAACTTATAAAACTAGCTTTAGAAACACAATACGATGAACCAGCAATGCACATTATACAGCCCAATATCCCAAGTTGATGTAGCTTCTCGTTTAACATAAAGTGCGCCAACACAGCACTAAAGAAAAAATAAAATTAAACACTGAAATAGAAGAAAGTTTTTTCTATAAATTCTTTTTTATACAATTACCTAACAATGATACTCAATGCTCCAAGAGGAGTGATGAGCACTGCAGGGGCAAATGCTTATGCCACGAAATTTGCAACTTCTCCGATGATCACTACATGATGAGAAAAGACTGAGATTATATAAAAACCCAAAGTATTTTATAAAATCAATTTAAACAATTGTGTGATAAATTAATGAAATGAATCTGAAACGATGACTGTTGAAATCATATTCCCAATTGCGAGCTGCGTATGAAAAACAAATTAAATAAAAATAAAAATAATAAAAAAAGGGAACATAATTACATACTCGTTATCATTCCAAGCCACCATAGAGGCTCCATGAGATATGAATACCCTCCAACACCTACAAAAATTCAATCCAAGAAAAAATACCGATCATACACGATAAATAAAGTAAAATAAAAAGAACCCAGGTGAAAATACATCATAATCTTGGGACTACAACACGAAAATTTAAAAAAGAGAGAGAGAGAGAGATAAAAAGAAGATTCGTACCAGCCCTAACACCAGAGGCGGCGGCAGCTCGTCGAAGGCCTTTCTTCTTGATGATGAAGCTTGCCCCAATAAACCCACTTGAAATGAGAGCCAGTATAAATCCTTTCAGATTGTCTCTAGAGAACGACATGATCGAATATTCTACTCTATAAAATTTCTGATGTTAGGTTTTTTCTTCAACAGCAAGAAATAGAATCAAATCGGAGAAGAGGAAAAAGTACCGTATCAAAGGCGCGAGGGCCGGCGGCGTAGGGGAATGTTTGGCGTCGCCGCCGCTGACTTTATGGCCACTGTCCGAGACGAGTGGGGCCGAGAATGAGACAAGCAATTGGAGACAGAGTGAAAGAGGTTGGGATTTTTCGAGTGCGTTTATTGGGGGTTTATTCTCATTATTGTAATTAGGGCAGAGGGGAAAAATAATTAGGGAAGAAAGCTTAAGTTGACGACGGTGAATCGGAAGCTGCGAACGGAAAACGAAAATCAAAGAACATGAGTGGGGATTGAGACGGAAAGTTTGGGGGAAAACGAGCGGCGAATTGCTGGTTACAGAAAAGATTGGAAAAGAGTGAAAATGAGTAATCTGTTCACCTGGACGGGGTGAGACAGACTAATAATTTTGGGGTAAAAATTAGAGACGGATTTTTCGTCGGTTGCTAAAATTGATAAATTAGAGACGGATTTCTTTTCCGTTGCTAAAATTGATAAAAAAAGAAAAAAAAAATTTAGAAATAGATTTTTTTCCGTTGCTAAATATGAAAAATAAAAAAGAAAATAGGAAAATATTTAGAGACGGATATTAACTCCGTCTCTAAAACTGATAAATAAATAAAAAAAGGGAAAATCTTTAGAAACGGATATATATTCCGTTGCTAATTAGCAACGGATCATAATTCCGTTGCTAATTAGAGACGGATATTAATTCCGTTGCTAAATTATTTAAAAATAATAATTTTAAAAATTATTGAAAAAATCGGTTGCTATTCCGTTGCTAATCTGTCTCTATTAGCAACGGAAAAATCTGTCTCTAAAAATCCGTCTCTAATTTCCAGTTTTTCTTTGTAGTGATTTGTTTTGGATCGTAAAACTAATGTGTTAATTTAAATATTCTTTTTAACCTTCAAACCAGTTGGATGTATTTAATGTAATCTTCTTTTATTTCTAACTTAAAACTATTCTCCGCGACTTACGTGGTGCACTTGAGTTGAGAATTTTGCTCAGTCATTAGCTAGCATCGATGGCATGCAACAAGTTTTCGTGTTCCTTCGACCATTGTTCAAAAAGTAAACTATAAATAGAATTTTTAGCATCATTATTATTTACAAATTTACAAATGTAGACCAAATTTGTCGTGAGATTAAACTGACTTTCTCGCAGAGTTGGCAATTTTTAGCCCGACACATGACCTGGCCTGATTTTTGTGGGCTGGATTGTGATCCGGTATCCAAGATTTGTGCTTTTTAGGCTGAGTTAGCCCAAAACGAAATACATTATCTTTGAACCATGGTTTGGGTCTTCAAAATGCTAACCCGAGGAATTTCGGGGTGGCCAGATTATCCATGTGGCCTGGGCCCATTTGCTTGCTCTAATTGTTGCTAATTTTTTATTATCCTCCTCAAGTAGGCAATCCATATATACCTAATTGCTATTCTCAATGTTTTTAGTTTAGTTTTTTCATAAGCACTTAGAATCATGTTTGATTTTTTTATTTAGTGTTTTATTTTTTTTTATTTTTTTGCTTTCCTAGTGTTAACTTTACTCAAGTTTTTGAATTCTATTAGTAGGTGCATTTTTCGTCACTACTACTCTTTTTGAGATTTTACGTCTTTGTCACTGCAAATCTTAAAAACCAACTCTCATGACTCGATGATGATGATAAACCAACTCTTTCTGAGATTTTACGTCTTTGAACCTTTTACGAGGTTTTTTCTTTTGGCTTAAGGTCAGTAACTTTTTTTGATTTTTGTTCCTATTTATATCACGACGTGGTTGCATGGCATGATTAATTATTTAAGTGCAATCTGTAAAAATTGAGACAATAACCAAATTGGGTGTTTCTAGTTTTGTAAATATAGTTGGGATTTTTGTGTAATTAGACAAAACCTTCAGGGTACTTTTGTTATTAACCAAAATATATGTTCGCGGCATAAGAATTACTTTTATTTGCTGACAAATATTTATTTATGCTACATTTTGATGCCAGAAGTCTTCGCACAATTGAACGTTTCATCCTTGGGGAGATGCAGAATGCCTTTCTATGAACAACCAAGATTCTGGTTAAGACTTGAGTTAGTTAGTTACCCGGGTTTTGTTCTGAACAGCGTGTGAGAAGCTAAACGCTTCTAGCAGAGA
Organism: Phtheirospermum japonicum; assembly: GCA_014905375.1. Taxonomy (NCBI): domain Eukaryota; kingdom Viridiplantae; phylum Streptophyta; class Magnoliopsida; order Lamiales; family Orobanchaceae; genus Phtheirospermum; species Phtheirospermum japonicum. The sequence goes on from BMAC01000344.1 coordinate 961,086, forward strand.
AGATGAAATTGAGCACGCCGAGATGAATTAGACGAGAGCTCGTAATGGGTTCGTTTAGAATGTGTGTAAATTAGTGTACAATGCATTGCCCTTAGCGGGTCAGCTGGACTGGGCTGATCCTAAAAGGTTTGGTCCATTTCGAGCCAAACTATCACAGCCCAACCCAAATATTGGGTCGGCCAAAAACTTCCGAGTCTATGAATATGTTGTGTTCTTGATAGGGTGTTTCTTTGATCAATTTAAATGTTTAATTGCTTGCTGAAAAACACCTTTGCAACTTAGTTTAGATAACAAATGAAACTGGTTTGTATTACTCTGCTGCAGGTTTAAACTCGATCAGAGTTTTCTGAGGACGAACTTCTTTCTATTGTGATTATGAAGGTTGGACTTAACTTACCTTAGAAAGTGCAACAACGAGCGGTTAATTTTGTTATTTTCATGTATCTTGATTAAAAAGGATATACAATCAACCCCTTAGTAGTTTATTTTGGTTATTTGCATGTATCTTGATTAATTAACTTTCTTTCATGTTATTTTGTAGGGCTTCGGATTTTTTAGGAGCTTCTTGAATTGGACTTTCCTGTAAGGATACAAGAATAGTTTTTCTTTTATATTGGTATACATAATGAGTTAGCTTGAAAAATGGATTTGTGTATTCCAGGGAAATTTCTACTAAGATTACAATACTAATTACCATAGTGGTGTGATGCATAAGGATGTAAGGATTATTGATTTAGTCGAAGAAGAAGAAGTTATAGAGTTGGAGTTCGAAAGGGCTGCGGAGATAGTTCATACGCACACCCCATACTGTCCGAATTGTAGCTCTCGGATCACTAAGGTTATTATTCATCGAACCAAAAAGGCAAAAAAACGGCCTAATGCGGACAAACCACTCGATCTACTCGGGTGCTTGTCTTGCTTTAGCATTTCCATACCTTCAGGTACATTTGCGAACATCTATTTAATGAGCAATTAATTATTATGATCTCTCAAGTAATTATTAATTCAACTTTTAGTTTCTATTTGTAAACACTTTTCACACTTCTGGTTTGTACATAGTTTGAGGGTTCTCGATTAAAAAGTAGTATATTTAAAACTTGAGCAGGGAATAATTTGAATCCGTTTTGCATATTTGGGAAGAAAGGAAATCAAGAAGGCACACGAGTTGTTGAAGAGAAGCATGAATCAAGTTCCAATAATCCTCCGGCTACTCATGCACAAGGTACCGAAAATGCGGATAAAAGTACGAGTATTAAGCAAGGTAATTTGATTATACTATGTTTAATTTGCAAACAAATGTAAGATTATTTTATCCACTAGGTTAATTATGCGGCGATGTTAGAAATTTTACAGCATTTGAGATGTTGTTTTGTTTCAGCAGGAAATGCATTTGACCTGTTTAAGATTTTTAGCAATGGAAAAGAGAAGGATAATGAAAAAGATTCACAAGGTAATATATCTTCTCTTTTTCTTTTAAAGATTTTTAGTCTGTATTTTTCACCTGCATTTAATTTTAAAAGCAGAAGTTGACATTTGAAAACACGAAAAAAATTATTTTCTCCTTATTAGTCACTTTTTTAAAAATGTATTGGCAAACACTCCTTATTCTGTTTCAATTTTTAATTGATTTATTTTAGTTCTGCTTATTTATTTGTTCAGCTAATAATATTCACAAGGGACAAATAAGGAGATGATGAAGTGTAAATGAACAGATGAGGTGTTGAGACTAGCGGAGCGCGTAGATCGTCGTTGGCAAGAACAAGGGCGTGGGCGGTTTCACCTTATCAAAATGGGCCTCCACACGGTCCCGTGTTAACTGGCTTTTTTTGTTTTTTATTTCTTGCTCATTCAGTCTTTGCGATAATTATCTCTATTTGCAAGGTTGTTGTTTTTCTTTCTTTGGATGTGTTTCTTGAATTATCATGGTGTTTTTCTCTGGGCATTATATTTGTTTTTTTTTTTGGATACTTGTGTTGTTTGTATTGACATCTTATGGTGATTGTGTATTATTGTGATTAATGACATGTATTGTTTGATCTTGGGATTATATAAATGACATGTGTTTTGTGATTTAAATTGGTAAAAAAAATTGTAATATATGAGCAGGCCAGGAAAAATGAATCTGAAATGAAATTTGATGTATTTGTTGGCACCTGCTTTCATTTAATTTTTTTTAATTTTTTACTACTTTCTAGAACGGTTATTCAAAAACCCGTTATGGAAAGTATACTTTCCAGAACGCCTATTTTTAGAGACGTTCTGGAAAGTATACTTTCCAGAACGCCTATTTTCGAGACGTTCTAGAAAGTATACTTTTCAGAACGCCTATTTTCGAGACGTTCTGGAAAGTTATTTTCCAGAACGGGGAAACCGGTAAAAACGACTTTCTAGAACAGCTAAATTTTTTTTCTAGAACATCTCTGATAACCGTTCTAGAAAGTCAGACATTCAAGAATGCCTCAGCAGGGCATTCTAGATTGTCAGACTTTCCAGAACAGCTCCATACAGAACGCCACAGCAGGGCGTTCTGGAAAGTTATTTCTGCACTAGTGAAATTTCAGTGCTGGCTTTACAACCAACGATTGGAAGAACTCCCCTCTCTTGAGCCCGTGAGTCAGAGCGTTAACCAATAGCTCTTCAGACGCCGATGGCACTTCTAGTTTAAAACTATAAACCGTTTAATATATCCACACAGGCTCTAATTTTCCATTTGTTTCAAGCTAAACAGCTCCAACAGTATTTTTTGGTATTTCATGCAACTGGTGAACTGATGCAATAATGCAGAACTGAACTCATTAAAGTTGCTTATGGAACCAGAGTTGGGCTGACTTCATGAAGGTTGTAGGGAAAACCCGACATATGACCGCATCGAATAACTTGTGCAAGGTAACCGCGATCTCGAATCTGCTCAGGTGATCCCACAGATCCGTTGTTCCATTGTATTCGAAGCCAATGGAATTGTAAGAATCTGAGAGATCATCCTTCATGACCGCCTCCGTGAACGGAATGCTCCACCGTGCCTGGCCTGCGACCGTGCCCGCCATCTTTTGCTTAACTTCCCTGACCTCTTTTTGCAGATTTTGCATTCGCTCGGTGATGTCTGGGTTAGTTTTGCTTGAAGTTTTGCTTTATGAAGCAGAAAAGCTCTCCTCGTCTCCCTGGAGAGGAGCTCTGGCCTTTTGGTGAGCCGTGCGTGGCGGCTCCATCACCGGAAGCTGGTTTTCCTTGGAGGGTGGTGTCGAATGTTCAGTAAATTTCTTTTTCACAACCACCTCTACCGCTTTCCCGATAAGATCAGATAATTTCCTCAGGAAGGAATTATTCAGCATTCCACCATCGGTTTGCGTGGCTCCACTGGGAGGGGGCTACGTTATGTTCGGTCTGGTTGCCGTCGATGGTCCCGTTGTCTTTGGTACACCCGTAGGCGCGGCAAAGCTTGGCGTCCTGCCTAACTCAGCCACCAAGTTCCGCCTAAGTCCATATGATGCAATGCTCTTTTTCACGTCTTAGCTTGGATGTTCCCACAGACGGCGTTAATTATTTCGCCCTGAAAATCATACCGGGAATGCTTGCTTCTCTACTAAGAGTATCCCGACCACGCCCAGGCCAAGTGGTCTGCCGAGCACCCCTTAGTTCCCTCCGACCGTTCTGTCCCCCTGGCAACCCCTCCGGAGCCCACCAATTTCTCCCACATTGCAAAAGATGATTGGCTTCACCAGCTTGGGGCTCTTGAGTTCGCCGACTACATTCGCCAAGCTTTCTGTAAACTGGATAAGACGCTGGCCCTCTTTGGAATTAAGGAAGTCAATCCAGCCTTCAGCTCGCCCCTCGGTTTCGGCCCCTTGCTTCACCATCAGCTTCCCCCTTGGATCATGGCTAGAACTTGTCTCTTCCCTTCTGACTCCTTAGCCTCTTGCAGCTCAACCTGAGCAGTTTCCAGACTAACCTGATCAGGGTTGCATATTTTTTGGACAAGTCGGCATTCAGCATGGAACCCCGAGCTCGGGCTAAAAGAGACGCCCTTTTCACAGTAGCGAACAAAGAAAATAGGAGTGATGAAAAAGAAATGAGGGGAATGGGATAATGATTTAAATGGAAAAGCCCTTACCCGAGCCTCGTCCTAGAAATAAGAATCGATTAGCTCATGATCTGGCTACTTGTCCACGGTCCGACGGTCGAGGGAGGGGGACTGCCCCATGACGAACTGAACTCCCACCTCCCTGGGACAGTTCAAGACCGAAGAGACATTAAAGAAGCTCTGATTGGGGATGTTTATGGAAGGCCTTGGCGCGGCCGCTCCTTTGCCAGACCGAGCACGCTTGTGCAGGACCAGCGCATGCTCGTCCTCCGGTTCGGAGGGGTTGGTCAGGTCCACATCTGGGTAGATCATCTGCTCAGTAGGAGCCGTTCTCTCTGTCCTGGAGGGCCCCTCTAACCTCGATGGGACCTTGACTTCCCTGGGGTTACGTCTGCCTCGGGGGCTTCAGACGTAGAGGCCCTGGAGGGCTCACCCAGAGGGCTCTTCTGACCGCCGGTGGCAGCCCTTTTCTTCCTCGCAACCATCCTCACTTGCATCATCTCAACTAAAAAAAAAAGGAGGGGTTAATCAAGGACGAGTAAAGAATGAAAATGGAGGAACACACAATACTTATGTAAAACATAGAAGGGGAGAGGTGATCAGCTCTTGAATGTACCGTTCTCAGGAGGGAGAGTACCATTCTCCTACTAAGCATTAAAGAAGCTCAGGATATCAGGTTTAAGGAGTTGAGATAAGTTGAAAACGCTTTGGTTAAGGGTGGTTATGTTCTTTGCCAAATGAGGAGGTCAGTCTCCTTTCGACAAATGGGCTTGATATGGCAGAACGTTAATAGAGTCGGGGGATAAGCCCCAATCGCTTGAACACTTAACAAAAAAGAACTTTTTCCTCCAAGCCTTATTGGAGGAGGGGATCCCGATCATAAAGCGAACGTCAGTTCGACAGACAAGTAGAAAAATCCAGAGGAAGAACTCTTGGCTTGAAACAGAGAATAAAACATTTGGGCCGTTGGAGTAAGCCCATAAAATTGGGTCGCCAAGTGGAACCCCACCATAACCCTAAACGCATTGGGCACAAACTGATGTACCGAAATCCGGTACATCCGCGACACCGCCAGAACAAAAGGATGGACAGGTAAACTTAAACCCGCCTGAAACTGGTCGACGAAGAAAGTTTGATGATTATGGGGAGGTCTAGACGCTTTTTCACCTGTGGCTGGGTTGATGAAGGAGAAGTCGTTGGAGATAGGAAATTTAGAGCGTATGTCTCAGAGAGTTTGATTACTAACGATAGAAACAATGTTGCCGTGATCATTACAAGTGAGAATCTGTGGCCGCTCATCTTGGGTGGCCGCCGCCGGCGTCGCCGAGGAAGACTGATTAATAGAAAATGATGAATTTCTAGAAGACGAGAGAGAAAAAGAGATGGAAGCTGACATAATTAAAATTCACAAAAGGGCGAGAAGGTACCTGGTTTTGGGAGAAGAAAACTCTGATCGGAAAATAATGGGACGAAGGTGTTCTGGGGAAAATATGCAGGTCCAAAAGTTTTGAAATTAGGAAAATTGGGAAAGTGATATACTTTGAAGGCAAGTTTTTAGGAAAAAGGAGATTTGGTAGGATTTGTGCATTTAAGACGTGTCAGGGCACAGTACTCACGTCGTGGGTGGTGATTGCTAAGGTGGAATATGACCAATTCAAGGTCAAATAGAAGGAAGCCCTACAACCAATCAAGTAGCAATAACGGAAGCAGCAGAAATCAGTGGATTCATGATAAGTCCCTCGTACCAACAAAAAGAATCCAAACAATTACCTCTCCAGCCATGAGGTAGATCAGCAGCAACCCCCCCTGATACAAGAATGATTATGCATCATGCGCATACCGGTAGCAGCTTCGAATAGGCCATATATCAATTCTCTTTCTCGAAAAATATAAAAGAAGGGGGGTCTGTGCTCTAATATCTACCATAAAAGGGCCAAGCCATAATAAATGGGATATAAGAGTAGAGATGTGTATGTAATAGAGTAATCTGAACTTATATTTATATACATAATTTGTAGATAAGATAAGAATTTTAGAATAAGCTTTTTTGAGATTTTTTGAATGATGTTGAGATTTTTGATTTTTTTTGGATAAGATGTACTAATTTACACACACACACACATACCCACCCACACACTTATATATAATTACAAACACATAAAAACAAGAAGGAAAATAAAAGAAAAAGATTTTCTGTACAAATACACACATACACGACAATTCAAGGAGAAAAAGATAAAAAGAAAAGAAAATAAAACGAGGTTAAACATTGTGGCAGGTATGCAGCCTGCCACCCCACTTGCTTGCTTAGCGCGTGTACTGCACGCGCCCACCTCATTGGACGTTGGGCGGGCGAGTGTGCCCAACGTCCTCCTCCCCTCCTTTTTTTTTCCTTTCCTTTTCTCTTCCCCTCAAGCCCCAAACCCCCTCCTCCTCTCCCTCCCATTTATCCCCCAACCCCAATCCCCTTCCCCTACCCATCTAAACCTTTTATTAA
>BMAC01000344.1:971087-983369 GCA_014905375.1 Phtheirospermum japonicum
GGAAGCATCGCAGCCCTTCCCTCAAAAATGGAGGGGGGTATGTATGTGTGTATATATATATATATCAACGGCAGTTCAATGATTTTTGTGAAGCTAGTATCGAACAGATTCTGAAGTTAGATAAATAAAAGAATGCGAACACTTGTGTTAAGTCATGGGTTATGACCCGTTAAGTCATTTGACCCAATACTATAATGTGTTGGTTTTTATATTATGATGTATTAGTTTTTGTACTTGAAATTATTGATTTTTCATAAAGTCCTGATCTGTGCTATGATTTATTGGTTTTTATATTATTATTTATTGGTACTATAATGTATTTATTTTTGTATTATAATGTATTATTATGAAACTCGGGCTAATAGATGATTTGTTAGTCCGACTTGACAAGAGTATTGCTCATAAAAGAATTATACTGAACTTAGAAGAAAATGACATCTAGGCTTGGTACATATCCTTTCAGTATATACGGGTGATAGGATTTATGTATGAGATTAACGACAGATCCAGTCCACATTTTAATTTTAATTTAATGCTTAAGAGTAGTGGTGGCAAATCATGTTACCGTGCCGTGTTCGTGTCGCACCATCGTGTTTTTTTATTTTCTATCTTATTTGATCATAAATGTAATAATAAGTGTAAATATAACTTTGTTTAGAATTTCTTGCTTTCCGTGTTGTGTTTCATGTCATTTTGTGTTGTTTCATGCTTTATCGTGTCTTTGTCTCTGTAATCGTGTTTCTTATCGTGTCGTGCCAACTATTGCCGCCCCTACTTAAAAGTAGAGTTTTAGAAAGTGTGCATTAATTATTAAGAACATGCTCCACTTCCCCTCTTTCTCCTTATTCTTGGCAATTGGCAATTGAACTTTTGATTTGGATTGGGATTGGGGACCTTGGACAGTCATCTCCTGTGTAGGATGAACCTAATTTTGCTATGGTTCCAAATGAGCATTGTTGGCTAATTTGACGTGGGCCGGAAATATATTGTGGCTACAATAATTTGGTCTCAACCCAAGTCTTCCGCTTCTTCTTCTTCTTTTCCAAAAACAACCTTCTTGTTATTGATCAAATGATATGTTTATGATGTATTGACTTTTTAATAGTCCTAGTTTTATTTGTAGATTATAAAAAAAAATTGAGACTTCGTTTCTCCTTTCTTCCCCCGAATCAAAAGTATCAAACTATCAAAATCGGACTTTGTTTGACAATAAGTAGAATGTGAATTGCTAACCCCTGCTATTTCTTCAGCAGACCTAATATTTGCGTCACCACTACCACCACTCGCGACCACGCCAGTGGACGATGGATATTGAACAAGCAGCGATGGCATATTGATGGAGAGCAAACGAGTGGAAATGGTGAGGGCCCTAGTGGTCTAAAGAAATTGTGCGGAGCAGATTTATGCTCATGAATCTGTGTTTTGGGCCTTGGATTTGCGGCAGTTTTTTGTGATAGACTAAGAGGCGGATGGATAGAGGTGGTGGTGTTGGGGTTATATGGTTTTGATCGGCGTCAATGCAACAACGTGAGTGTTGTTGCCATCCCATTCTCCTTTTTGTTTGAACTAGACTTCAGAGTGGTAAGTTCGAGCTATCTATGGGTTTAGAAGTTAAGTGATTCTTGTGTTTGCGCTTGTTAGGATGGTTTTAGGTTTGAGTTTGAGATTGGCGGCGAACATGATGATACAATAATAATTGAATTTTTGAACTCGAAGATATTGTTTATCTTGCTTCCGATATGGGATTATGTGGTTGTGAATAACGCAATAATTTGGGTCATCGGCGACAATTAAAGTCATCGCTAAATTTGTATTTATGATTTTGTTTGGTTATTCATTTGGTGGTTCTGAATTTCTGGGATTACAAACTGAATTTAGATGAAAATAGGTGTGATTCACAACCTTGAGTAAAATCTGGTTTGTAATATGTTAGATGATGTTGATACTTGGAAATGAGCAAAGAGATGAAATTTATTAGAAGGAGAATGAGTGATTAAAAGTGTGATTCTGTAAAAAGAATTTGGAGCGATTTGTATTTCTCCACTCTCGTTTTCACTCTCTTAATATGTATGTGACTTGAACATATTTGGGTGTGATTTTTGTATGTTTTTGTGTCTTGTCTCGTGTGCTTTAGTCGGGCTTTAGTCGTATTTTGTCCCATTTTTTCTTATTTTGCATTTTTGTAGTTTTTGTCGTCTTTTTATGACTTTTCGTATTTGTCTCTTACTTTTTGTAGATTTTTATGATATTTTGCTTTTCTTTGTTTTAGGGTAATCGATCGCAACTGGCTCGATTTGACAAAAACACAACTCGGACCCGCGAAGCACAACCATCGATCGATGTGCCATTGACGCCCAATCGACACGCCATCGATGCCCAGTCGACATGCCATCAATGGGGCCATTTTCTAGGATTGGTGGTGACGCCATTTTCAGCCATTTTGGGCAAAAAGACTATTTTTCCCACACCTGCACCACTACAAAAATAAACTTTATTCATAGAAATCAAAGCTTTTGAACCCCTTATGGTTTGACAGCCCAATCATATTCTTATTTTCTCTTCATTTATCTTCACTTTATTCATTCAATTTTCAGCTTTTTTAGTTTTTAATAGATTATAGATTTTTGAGCATTGCTTGGATGTAGGACGTAGCTTAGTCTAAATTCATGCACTTCTTGTTCAAAGTAAGAAACTCTCCAATTTTAATCATTTTTAATAAGATATGGATCCTTGAGTATTGCTCGTATGGTGGATGTAGCTTGATTCGTACGTCTTTGTTACGAATCTGTACATAATCGAGTCTTGTTTTAGTCTTTTTATTATCTTTTTCGGGTTAAGTCTAGGATGAATTGCACCGTTTTTCATTTTTTGTCCCCTTACTTAACCTTTTGACTTGTTGATCGATAATCGGTCCGAATGAGAGTAATACTTTATTTTTCTCATACAGCTAGAGCGTCCGGTGGATCCAGAGCACGAAGATAGAGGAAGCAACGCTCAAAAAGTAGCCCAAAAGGACACCCACCGATCGGACAGTGTATTTATCCGATCGGTCTAACTGATAACGAGCACACCGGCCAAACGAACTGACGGACCGATCGAAGCAGCGGACAGTAGCCTTTGTCCGATCGGACAAGACCTTCGTCCGATCGGACATGTACGTTACGCATGCAGATTTTTGGAAATTTTCAATTACGAAATGGCCAAAGCTTGTTTAAAAATGGCAGAGGAGGCTAGGGTTCGGGATTATTGAGTCTTGGAGGCTAAAACAAGGTTAGAAAAACCATAAAAACACCTAAAGGTAGAGAGATATGACACATCTCTCATACCTCTAGCATAAATCCATACGACGCCATATCAAGGTTCGATTCCCAGTAGCCAACATTCGTCGCTAGGATTTGGGGTTCGTGACAAGCCTTGGGATTCTATGCAACTCAAAATGAACTCGTTTGTCGTCATCACTCGTTGAAAGTAGTTCAATGATTAGTAATTTCTAAACTTGTAGTTTCGACATTTACGTAGTAGTTAGTTTTGAATTTGTTCTAAATAGTTGGAGAACATGTTAGATAATGCTTCGTTAATTGTTAGTTAAATTATTAGTATTTGGAATTCATACTATTATGTCTTGGATTATTGATGATAAGACGAACAATTGCGTTTGGATGTTTTATTAATAGCTTGTTGAAGTATTGGAGATCATACTTCATGTCATCGTGTTTGAAATATTGCTATTCGATTGAGGATGAAATTGTGATTGGTTAGGCATTTTCGTATTGAGGTTATTATGAGTAATTGTTAGCAATTAAAATAATCTAGTAAGTCGTTTAGTTTAGAACCGTTAGTGTTATTGGGTTGTTAAATGTGTTCAAACATTACTTTGTTATAATTGATGCATTATTAGTCGAAAGCATGTTTATGATCGTTGATATAATTAGGAAAAGCTCTTATTTGGTTCATACCTTTTACTATTCTCATCACTTATTGAGAGGTTGACACCCTCGAGACAAGAAGAATTCATTTTTGTTTTAAGTTATTGAAATTGAATCCTTTCCAAAACCCCATTTGATCGTTTGTTTTAGATAGAATTTGTGATATTAGAATAATAAGCATCATAAATTCGATTCCCATTCCTCGAGAGATCGACCCGAGTTAACTTACTAGTCTACAAGTGACCCCGTTCTCTTGCGGGCGAACTCGAACTCGAACTCCTTTTCAAAGCGTAGACACTTGTCGGTTAACCGGTAATTTAATTTTGAAAGGAACCGAAAAGTTCGGCTCAAAATTTGGCGCCGTTGCCGGGGAGTGGTAAAGGTGTTAGTGATGTTTATTTGTGTTATTTCTTATGTGTCGTTAATTGTATAATGTTTATGATTTTCCTTTCGATGCGGTGATTGTTTGTTGTTGATGCAAGGTCGATGAAGCCTTAGAGGAGAATTGACCCCATTCATCAATAGCATCGAACGTGTGTCGAGACCGAGACAGCTATTTCCTTCCATTGAAGGAAATCTTTTGGAAACAAGTTCAACCATCATGGAGGAGAATATACCTCTTGGAGGACGTGAGAATGGAGGAAGAGGAGGAATGAATGGTGGGAGAGGGAGAGGACGAAATAACCAAACCCCTCCTCGTGATTATCCATACGGTGTGCCACCAATCGATGATATTCATCTACAAGAGCAAACGAATAACAACGAGGACGAAGAACCAAGCAATCCACCTCTACTACATAACGAGGAATCAAGAGAGCCGGACCAAGCAAACAACGGGGAGCCACTACCTAGGGATAACCATCAAATTATGATGCAAGAGAATCCTAATTACCAACAACCTCCTCAACGATTTCAAAACCGCGAAGAAGCTCGAGCTTACAACGCTCGTGCGAATCGAGAGTTCGAACACAATAATGGTGGTCATGGCGGGCCTCAGCCCCAAAACAACCAACGAAACCACCAAGGATTTGGACAATCCGAACTAGAGCGGAATCGTAATCAAAATAGGAGAGAGGGGCGACCATTCAATGCTTGGCAAAGGAGGGATTACCGGAATGATGGCTATGAAGACCATGGGAATTTTGAGGAGGAGCGTGATTATGGGTACTACAAGGAGTACGGAGAGGATAGGAATTTTGGTGCACGAGCTAACTTCGGAGGAAGGAGAGGGCGCCGGTACCCTAATGAACGCCGTCAAGGATTCCTCCTCTTCCCAACGATTGGTTCATACAGCAGTGCAATAGTCTTAGGCCCCACGGCGAGAGACTATGATTTAAAAGCGGGCAGCGTAAACCAACTTCCTACATGAGGATCAATTGAGGATGACCCTCTGAATTTCATTAGGGAATTTTACCTCGTGGTGGGCAGAATTCCGCATCTTGGACTACATGAGGATCAATTGAGGATGAAATGCTTTCCGAAGACCTTAAAGGACAAAGCAAAGCATTGGCTTTTATCGTTGTAGCCCAATTCTTTGACTAATTGGGAGATGGTGTATAGTTTATGAGTAGGTTCTATTATGCTCAAACAACTGCCAAATCGCGAAGGGAGATCACAAACTTTGAACAAATGGAGGGGGAGTCGCTCTACGACGCATAAGAACGATATAAAGGGCTCTTACAGAAATGTCCACACCACAATAATAGCGCCGAGATGGTCAACAATTACTTCCATGAAGGGCTATTTCTATTGTACAAACAACAAGTAGAGGTGAAAGCCGGAGATATTGGGGAATTGACCGCTATGGAGGCTTGGGAATTATTCGAACTTATGAGCGAAAAATCGCAACAAACGAGTTTCCAACCGACGAAATACAAAGTCCCAACAATCCAGATCGAGGAGCTGACAAAGCAAGTCCCACTTTTAATGAGTAAAATGAAAGGAGAGGAGGAACCTTTGACACCCCCGCATAAGATGTGCGAAAAATGTGGAGCAGTGGGACATGAAGCTGACACTTGTAACGTGGTGTTCGACGAAGAAGAGGAAGGGGAGGTAAATGCCATCCAAAATTATCAGCCCACTAACAAGTATGGGAAGAAGTTTACTGGACAATACAACTCAAGTTCGAATTACACCGCCAAAAGCTCGAATTACGTGCCCAACTCCAAGCAAACAGACCCACAACCACCCCCGAACAAGAATTAAGGAGAGCCGAGTGGATACAACTCTTATCAAAGTAAGGGGCAAAATAGTTATTCACAACATCCTCCGCAACAATATCAAACACCACAGCGACCGTACCAACAAGCGCCACAACCACAATACCAACAAGCACCACAACAAAATTACAAGAAAATGCCACAACGACAGCAAATGCCGCTTCCAATCAACTCCGACGATGAACTAAGACTATGGCGTCAACAACTAGAGCATGAGATTCTACTAAATCATGAGGAAAAACTTCGTACAATCGAGGAAGGTAAGGGGACGAGGAAGAAACTGGAAAAGTTGGAGATGATGATAGGTCAACTCTCAACTTCTACGGCAAAGGCGGAAAGTGATCCGGGGAAGCTACCCAGCTAAACCGACCAATCAATGGCGGTGCATGTGTTATGTGGGGGGAAGCAAGTTGATAATGGAATACGAGGAGTGGAGGGTGAAGATTCCGCGGACGAGCCATGTGCGGGTGGAACAGATAAAGGGAAGTCTAGTTCAAACAGTGAAGAAGGAACAGTGAGTAAAATCCACAAATCACGGAACCCATATGTTCCAGGGTCACTGACGGGAGATTTTCACCCAAAACACACCGAAACAAATAAGAAGAATGCAGCCAATGACATCTCCGATCGGAATACAAAATCGACCGATCGGACTGGAGTACAGGAGGCTCCGTCCGATCGACAAGATCCAGAATATGATCGGAGTAGAGTACAGTGCACATTCTCCGATCGGAATGGCTCAGAATCTGATCAGAGTGGAGGGCAGACAACTTCTTCCGATCGGTTAAAGGAGACTGACCGACCGGACAAGAGGGCTGATGAAGAACAAAGACCACAACGAGTCATAAGGGACGCCGTACCGTTTCCCAATCGCCTCAAATCAGCAAGGGAGAGCAAAAAGTTCACGGAGCTTTACAATATGCTGAAAGATGTCAACGTGAACCTCCCACTATTCAACGTAATAAAGGCAATGCCCGCCTACGTCAAGTTTTTCAAGGAACTTGCAACCAAATGGAGGAAAATGGAAGGGAATGAACGAATGGTATTATCCAAGGAAGTGAGCACAATTTTCCACCATACGTTGCCACCAAAGTCTAAGGATCCAGGGAGTTTCTACATTACGATAACCCTTGGAGATGGGCAAAAAGCACGTGGAATGCTCGACTTAGGAGCAGGGATCAATTTGATGCCCTACGCCCTATACAAGCAATACAACCTTGGAGAAATTAAGCTGCTTCCACCCAAAATATGACAAACATCAACAAAAATGCCTGGAACCTTGAACACCCTTTTGATCTGCACACAGAAACACGTTAGAAAGGACCACCGGTGGTTTTCCGGTGGAAACCTCTCCGATGCTTAAGTTAGTAAAGCGTTATGAGGTTTCTCTTAGCAAGCCAAGAAGGAATTCACAAAGAATGACACACCTCTCTCAGCCTTGGGGCTGAGATATTTATAGTTTTTCCCAGTAGGGACCCTTCCCGGGATCTTGGGAACAAGGGTCGCGAATCAGGGGCCGTTGAGGCAACAAATTTTGACAAGTGGTCCCACTTGTCTCCTCAAAAAGGGGGGTCAGGAGGCCAGGTCTTCCCTGGGTCTGCTCTTCTCGCAATTCTGTCCAGCTCGGGACGATTATGTTTTCTAGGAGGAGCCAGGTCAAACCTTACCCCGGCTTGAACTGTCCGGATCTCCCTTTTCCAACCATCTGGGTCCTCCTTTTTGTTATCCCAGGTCGGGTCTACAGTCCTGACCTATCCTGAGCTAATCTTCTAATGACTTTCCCAAGGATTTACCCTAGAAATTAGCTCAACGTAATCTTCCTCAAAGAGGAGATCAGGCCTTGCTTTGAGAAGAAGATCTGACCGAAATCATTGGTCATTCTGGTCTAACTGTACTCATCTAAAAGTTTTCCAAATCAGGTCTACCCACACCAGGTCTGACCTATTCCTGCCCCATCAACTCCTCCCCCCAAATTAGTGAGGGTAGAGCTGTAAGAGCTTTATGGTTATTTCAGTACAGAATGGTCCCACTTCCTTTAGTGCTTCTCGTACCAATGCGAATCCCAAGAAATCCGCCTGACAACTAGGCCTAATTATTGGCATTAGCGGTGTCGGCTCACATTCCCAAACGGTCTCTATTCCCGCACGTCTCCTCGAATACTGACAGGTTGGTGGCACATGGCTTACCCTAGGACGATTGGCTCTCCAGCTCATTACCTAGGGTACTGCCCACATGAAATGCGGGGATCCCATCAAATCCCGCCTTTCTCGATTCTCGTTTTTCAAATTTATCCACTTGCCTTTTGTCCCTCCACGTTCCTTTTCCCTTCACTTTTCAAATTCTATTTTCACAATTTCTCGTGTTTTCCCCTTTTTCTCTCCAGTACTCTGGGGAGTCTCTCGATTCAAATTTTCTTCGTTCAGCTTCTCCAATTATTTCATAAACCAGGTACTTTCTTTTCCTCCTTCAAAATCTTTAATTATGTCCAATTCCTCTTCTCACTCTAGTTCTTCCGGGAGGGTTTCGTCGGCGGCGTCGGCGAGCTCCACCTCTTCTATGCACATATCCTCCTCAGAGTCACTTCCAGCGGCTCTTGTGGAGAGACCTCCGGTGGCTCCCCTAAACCCCCCTTTTGAAAACATAACCTCCAGAGTTAGCAACCAGACTCTCCGAGATATACGCGCCACCCTTAACATCTCCGACGACTTTACGTTTACCAGTCCGGCACCAGATGATAGGGATTTGTTGCCTCCTCCTCATCATTTAACTTTCTACGTGGACCAGTTCCATGCTGGCCTGAGTCTTCCCGTTCATCCCTTCATTTTAGCCATTTCCCAGATGTACCAGATTCCGGTACACCAGTTTTTACCTAACGCCTTCCGAGTGATGGCGGGTTTTCATTTTGCGGCGCAGTATTCTGGGATAGCTCCCACGGCTCAACTTTTTTACTCCCTATTCTTAGCCAAAAGCGCCTCTGGATTTTTCTGTCTTTCCGCCAGGTCGGATGTCCATTTCTTGACTGGACTCCCTACTTCTCACAAAGCCTGGAGGAAGAAGTTCTTTTATGTTCAGTGTTCTGGAGATTGGGGCTTTTCTACTGCTTCCATTAGTACCTTACCTCCACAAGCACCATTATCCTGTTGTGAGAGACCCCCACACATAGCCAAGAAAATCAACGCCCTTAATGCAACACCTCTGGACATATCCTCAGTCCTTAAACCTGACCTTTTATCCTTCTTTATCACTCAACAACAGAGCGGACCTCTACCCACTCACATCGGTATAACCTCGCACTGACTGTTCATCCCCTTTTCGTTATTTATTATTATTATTTACAATTCCACTCTTTATTTCAGCGAATATGATGAAAGCACGGTTAGATGACAAGGCCAGGAAAGCCGCAGGTGGGGGCCAAAAAAGCCCTCTGGGAGAGTCTGCCAGAGCTTCTCCTACTTCAGAGAAGGTTACCTGGTAGCGCCTCTCCCAGGCCAGCTTCAGGAGCAAGCCAGGGCAGCTCCATTTGAGGTAATTCTTCCAGGGACAATGAGGAAGAATCCAGAGCTAGCGAGGGGAACTGCGCCTGAGCCGGCAACTCCAACCATGACAGTCCAGTCCTCCAAGAGTCCTGAGGGGAAACAACAATTGCAGACTCGGAAACGGAGGCGAACTGATCCTCAATTCATTCCTCAAGCCCCACTTGAGGCGGTTCCCCAAGTTCCTCCCTATCCTAATAAGGCTTTTTTTAACAGGCCAGTTATGAAACTGCCCCGGGGAGGTAGCTAGGAAGTTCATGATGGGACTAGCCCCCACAGCTAATCATCGGGTCATTGATAAGATGTCTGATCCAGAGGTGGTCGAATCTTACTGTATGGCAGAGGCACAGGTGAGGATTCCATCACTTGTTATATCTCTCTCCAAGTTTTTCTATTCATCCTTCTCCTTTTCCCCAGGCTGTTGTATGGAGGGCTTCCTTGCTAGCCCGGGCACACGGTTCTTTGTTGCATGCAGATCTAAAAAAGGAGATCGAGGTCCTGAAAATAAAGAAGCAGGACCTATCTTCTAAGCTTCAGAGCGCACTAGCTAAGGTGCACAGTTTAGATGGGGATATGGAGCTCCTCAATTCAGAGCTAGAAGGAGCTAAGTCTGCACTGAGAGAATCGCAGGAATCTGAGGGCAGGCAGCGTGCCCAGGCTATTCTCCGGGAGCAAGAGCTCAAGGATAAGGCCAGGAAAGCCCGAGTTGAGGGGGAGGCCGACGGAGAGGCCAAAGGCCGTACTGAGGGGCGAGCTGAGGGAAGGCTCGAATTCCTCAACTCAGAGGAAGGACTGCGCCTGATTCAACTAACTCGGGAGACCACGCGCCGAGCCTTCCTGGGGTCAGTCGAGCTGTACGACCTCTTGGTCCCCGAGGCTGAGGTCTACTACAATCTGGGCCTGGACGCTCATGCCAAGTGGGTAGCTGAAAACCCCACACTCCCTTTTGACCGCTCTACCCCCGTCACAGGCGCTCCAGAGCCCACCAGCTTCTATCATGTTGCTGAGGATGACCGTCTTCACCTGCTGGATGCTGCAGCATTTACCGATCATATCCGCCAGACCTTCTGCTCTTCCTCCTCAGCTTCCTCTCCCCCCTGGAACAATCGTTGGAAATGGTGGTGACAAACTCTCCCACCTTTGCCAACTTGGGTTATCTGCAAGAGTCCGCTCAGTTCGTGAAGGACTTTGCTGAGGTTTCCCAGGCCGAGGATCAGGCATGAGGAAGAGCTGGCAGCAACTGACCCAGAGGTGTAGCTCAGGACACCTAGATTGCCTTGTCTCTGATTTTTTCCTTGCTTTTGTTTTTCAACAGATATGTAGTTTTGGCCTGTGTGGCCGATCTGTTTTATTGATTATCCGAACTCTTGTACTGGATATATTTTGATTAATAGTGAATGCTTTTGTCTCGTAGCAACCTTTGGTATTCTAGGGTTTCCTTAATTCCCGGAAACCCTAGTACTTTTTATTCTCTAGCACGTGCCTTCTCTTGCTTTAAATATATGCATGTACGCTTCATTTTTCCCTCAACTTTCTGCAATGGCATCTTCTCCTCTTCTTCAAGAACTCGACGCTGTGAAAAGAAAGAACATCTCTCTAGTGGTTGAGAATTTCAAACTCTCCGATAAACTTGACTTGCTCTGAGAAGAAATCAGCTATTTCCATCGTCTTCTGGAAAGGAAGAGACAGAAGAAGCGCCATTACAAGCGGGAATGGGTTGAGCTCCATCAACTGAACCGCCAACTGCAAGAAGAAAAAGCTGACTTGGCGGAGTCCGTGAGCCGATTGACTATCGTCGCCGGCGAGGCACACGCTCTCTCTGAGCGAGCTGACAAATATCGTCAGCGCTATCATGAGACGGAGCGCGAGCTTTGGCGTGTTTGCCGAGCTCTTGCTGCGGATCGGCGATCTGTTAAAGGATGACCTTTTGTGTTTTTGCTCTTATTTTCCTGCATTTTGAAATCAAAATTGCCAACCTTCGTAGAAGGTGTAGGCAACTTGTATTTTGTATTTCCCAGAACTAATGAAATATATATTTGCGAAGATATCATTATAAACATGCAAGATTTTCTTTTAATCGATCTTTTCTGTTCAAAGTTCGCGGATTGTGTTTTTGGACTTACCATCTAAAGACTCCGATTTTAACCGGGTCTTGCTTGGGGTTGATCAACCAGAGCAAGCATTTCACAAGCTTTTGGGCTGATAATCAGGTCTGGCATCAAGGTGGGTCATCCCGGCGTACCTGTTCAGGCAAGTTTAGAATATTTAACGGCGTACTGGCTTTTGAGCCGATAATCAGGTCTGGAAACACAAGCGTCTCCCCTTTAAATAGGATTGATTTGAGTTGCCATTCAGGTCAGTAAGTTTGGGACATCCACCCTTAGCCAATCCTGGCTTAAACTGACAATAAGGTCAGGAAATCGAGGGCATCCGCCCTTAGCCAATCCTGGCTTAAACTGACAATCAGGTAAGGAAATCGAGGGTATCCGCCCTTAGCCAATCCTGGCTTAAACTGACAATCAGGTCAGAAAAGGATGCCCTCGATTTCCTGACCTGATTGTCAGTATAAGCCAGGATTGGCTAAGGGCGGATGCCCTCGATTTC
>BMAC01000344.1:983451-1006507 GCA_014905375.1 Phtheirospermum japonicum
GGATTGGCTAAGGGCGGATGCCCTCGATTTGCCTGACCTGATTGTTCAGTTTAAGCCAGGATTGGCTAAGGGCGGATGCCCTCGATTTTCCTGACCTGATTGTCAGTTTAAGCCAGGATTGGCTAAGGGCGGATGCCCTCGATTTCCTGACCTGATTGTCAGTTTAAGCCAGGATTGGCTAAGGGCGGATGCCCTCGATTTCCTGGCTTAAACTGACAATCAGGTCAGGAAATCGAGGGCATCCGGCCTTAGCCAATCCTGGCTTAAACTGACAATCAGGTCAGGAAATTGTGGGCATCCGCCCTTAGCCAATGCTGGTTTAAACTGACAATCAGGTCAGGAAATCGAGGGCATCCGCCCTTAGCCAATCCTGGCTTAAACTGACAATCAGGTCAGGCAATATCATGGGCAGCCGCCCTTAGCAAATCCTGGCTTAATTATGAGCACGTACTTAAACTGGTGAACGCGAATAAACCTGCAATTTTATTCAATAAGGCAAATGAACATCAAGAGATTACAACTATGCATAAAATTTTTGTAAATTAGCAATATTCCAAACACGGGGGATCTCGGTCCCATCCAGCTCTTCCAACTTATAAGCGCCTCCCGTAAAGATTTGGATGACTCGGAGCGGTCCTTGCCACGCGGCGTCTAATTTTCCTTTTGCCTTTCCCAAATCAGCTCTTCTTAGAACTAGATCTCCCACCTGGAACTGCCTTTTGACCACTGATTTATCGTATGTTGCCTTTATTCTCCCTTTGATGTGTGCCATCCTGACAGCAGCTCTGTCTCTTTTCTCCTCCACGAAGTCCAGAGCATCCTGAATTAATAGCTCATTCTATTCTTCAACAAAATTCTGAACTCGATGGGTCTCCATGCTAATCTCGGAAGGCACCACAGCATCCATACCATAAACTAGGCTAAAAGGCGTTTCCCCTGTGCTTTCTTTGGGATTAGTTTTGTATGCCCATATAATTGAATTCAGCTCATCCACCCATCTGCCTCCAGCTCTCTCCAGACGCATCTTGATCCCATGCACCAATATGCGATTGGTGACCTCGACTTGACCGTTAGCCTAGGGATGGTAGACAGATGTGAAGTGCTGATCAATTTTCATCTTTGCGCACCAAGCTTTAATTCTGGCACCCATGAACTGGGTGCCATTATCCGAGACAAGAATTCTGGGGAAGCCAAATCTGCACACAACATTTTTCTACAAGAACTTCATGACCGCATCCTCTGTAATTCTTGCCAAGGCCTCAGCTTCCACCCATTTGCTAAAATAATCAATTGCTACTATCAAAAATTTCTTTTGGGCGGGTGCCATGGGAAAGGGGCCGACCAAATCGATTCCCCACTTGGAAAACGGACAAGGAGAGATCATCATCATGAGCTCTTCTGCAGGCTTATGTATCAACGAAGAGTTCTTCTGGCATTTTTCGCATGTACGCACAAAATCTTCTGCCTCCTTTCGCAGTTGTGGCCAGAAGTACCCCGCTCTCAAGATCTTGCTCGATAAATCTCTGACGCCCATATGGTTGCCACAACATCCTTCGTGGACTTCCTTAAGGACCAGGGCTCCTTCTTCCCGGCTCAAGCATCGCAAGAGGGGTTGTCCAAACCCTCTTCGGAACAGCTCTCCTTTGACCAAACAAAACCTGGCAGCCTGGTCCGTACTTTTACTGATTCCTTCTTATCCTCTGGCAGGTCTCCCTTCTCTAGATATGCCTTTATGGGAGAGCGCCAGTTATTCCCTTCAATCATCGAACACACCTGCTCTGTCCCAAACTCTGCGCCCGCTTTCAGTAGGGTAATCACCCTTTCCCGCCAATCCATAGCTGAGCTAGCTACCTTCGCCAAATAATCATCTCTCCCATTCTCTTCTCTAGGAATCTGGAGGACCGTCAAGCCCTTAATATCCCTGGTGAGTTCCCTGAACTTAGCCAAATATTTATGCATGCTTTCTTCCCTTGTCTCAAATTCTCCGCTAATTTGCTTGCAAACGAGCTGGGAATCCACCCTAGCACAACCCCGCTCTGCCCCCAGGTCTTTCGCCATCTGGATTCCTCTTAGAAGGGCCTCATACTCAGCTGCATTGTTGGACAACGTATAGTTCAGATGTATGGCATACTCTGTAGACACACCATTCGGATCTATCAGGATAATTCCAGCTCCGCAGCCCTGATTTCCGACAGAGCCATCCGTAAAGATTGTCCATTCGTGCTTGTCATCGGAAGAGTTGGTCATTTCCTGCATGAAATCTACCAGCGCCTGGGCCTTAATGGCTGTCCTACCCTCGAATGTAATATCAAACTCGCTGAGCTCGATTATCCACTTGACCAGTCTTCCTGATGCCTCTGGTCTGTCAATTATGGCCTTCAAGGGAAGATTGGTCCGCACTACTATGCCATGTGAGAGGAAGTATGGGCGTAGTTTGCGAGCCATGCCCACGAGAGCAAGCATTGCCCGTTCTATTTCCACATACTTGATCTCTACATCATGCAAGACTTTGCTCCAGTAGTAGACTGGTTTCTGCACCTTGCCTTCCTCTCTAAGCAAGACAGATCTGACTGCTTGCTGTCCAACAGATAAGTATAGGATTAGGGGCTCTCCCTGGATAGGCTTTGTGAGCAAGGTCATGCCAGCCAGATGTTCTTTCAGCATCCTAAATGCATCCTCACACTCGCTATTCCACTGAAATTTGGCCTTCTTTCGCAAGGCTTGAAAAAATGGCAAGCTCTTCTCAGCTGAGCGAGAGACGAATCTGCTCAATGCATTGATTCGGCCTGCCAAGCACTGCATTTCCTTGACATTTCTTGGCGCCTGCATGTCCATAATAGATCTTACCTTTTATGGGTTAGCCTCGATGCCTTTCTTTGTCACCATATACTCTAGGAACTTTCCAGCTCTGACCCCGAATGCACATTTCTTAGGGTTGATCTTCATCCCGTACCTCCTCAGAGTGGCGAATGTTTCTTTTAGATCTTCCACATGAGAGGTTGCCTTTACGCTCTTGACCAACATGTCATCCACGTACACCTCCATATTCCGCCCTAGCTGCTCCTTGAAAATTTTATCTACCAACCTCTGATACGTGGCTCCTGAATTTTTGAGCCCGATTGGCATGACTACGTAACAGTACGTTCCCTTTGGGGTGATGAAGCTAACTCTCTTCCATTCCTCCTTCGCGAGCCTGATCTGATGATAGCCTTGCGAGGCATCCATCATGCTCAGGATCTCACAACCAGAAGTGGAGCCGACCAGCTGGTCAATCCTTGGGAGCGGGTAGTGGTCCTTTGGGAAGGCGCGGTTGAGATCACGGAAATCAATGCACATTCGCAAATCTTCTTGAGTTTTGGGAACCAGTACAGTATTGGAGAGCCATTCAGGAAATTGTATCTCCTGGATATGCTTGGCTTTTAACAACTTCTCCACCTCAGCCTCAATGATTGCCTCCTTTTCAGGCCCAAAGTTACGTTTCTTATGTTTGACCGGCTTCACATCAGGTCTAATGTTAAGGCGATGCTCAGTCACCTCTGGGTCAATCCCTACCAGGTCTTGAGGGGACCAAGAAAACACATCGGCACTGTCCCTCAATAGTGAAACCAGGTCTGTCAGTACATCTGGACTGAGAGTCGTTCCTACACGGAGGACTCGGCTTTCGTCCCCCGGGACCACCTCAACTAACATCAGCCCTTCCTCTCTTCGAACCAGGTCTGGCCTTGGTTGCTCCACCTGAGCCCTCTTGTTCTGCCTTTCCTCCTCACTATTCCTTTTGATACATTCAACATACGTCTGTCGCGATGCATATTGATCACCTCTTACCTCGCCTGTTCCATCTTCCACTGGAAATTTCATTTTCATATGAAAAACCGATATGACGGCCTGGAATTGGCTCAAGGACGGCCGGCCCAGCATTACATTATAAGAAGAGGGCACCTCCACTACCAGAAAACGCACCGTTCTTGTCACCCTGTATGACTCCTCACCCAATTTCACGAGGAGCCTAACCGCTCCCAAAGGCTTCAGAGCTCCCCCTACAAAACCAACCAGAGAGGTGGTAACCTCTTACAGCTCGACATCCAACTTCAACTTTTGAAAACAATCATAAAACAAAATGTCAGCGGAACTTCCTGTATCCACAAAAATTCGCCTCACGTTATAATTGGCGATGGTAGCCGTTATAACTAAAGCGTCCATGTGAGGGGATAAAATGCCATCGCCGTCTTCTGATCCAAAATAGATATTTGGCATTGATGCCATTTGCCCAACCTCTCGTGATTTTCGAACTAAATCTCTTACAACTCTAACGTAGCTATGCTGCATCCGTTTAGAATGATCTTCCAATTCTCCACCCGTAATCATCTGGATCTCTCTATGAATGACCTGGGCCTGATCAGTCCGTATTCCTTTAGTACGACCCCTATCCTGATCTCTTTTACTCTGCTGAGACCGGTCATAGCTGCTACAACCAGATCTAGTTTCCTCCTTCCTGATTCGAACATACTCCTTCAGGTGCCCTGCCTGAACCATTCTCTCCAGTTCGTCCTTTAAATGAGTGCATTGGTCAGTATCATGTCCATACTCATTGTGGAAATGGCAGAATCGGTCAGACCTTTCTTTCCTGGGCTTCTGCAAGTAAGTCTTAGGCCATTTCAGCTCTGGGTGCCTCTCTATTGCCTGCAAAATTTCACCTTGCGGCGTTGCCAGAGGGGTATACCTATTAAAACGAGGTCTCCCCACGGACAGGTCTGCCCTGGGCTTCTTCACTGCTGCCCTGTCTTCTCTGTCGTATATTTCTCTTTTCTTCTCTCCTTCGTCCTTGATCTTTAAGGCCTCTTCCAGGTGGATATACTTCTCAACTCTCTCCAAGAGCTCTCCGAACTTCAGAGCTGGCTTTACAATGAGCGATTGGAAAAACTCACCCCTCTGAAGGCCATGCGCTAGATCATTCACCAGCAGCTCTTCGGACGCAGAGGGCACCTCTAGCTTTGCCATTGTAAATTTGTTGATATAAGCACGGAAACTCTCACTCTCCTTCTTCTTAAGGCTGAATAACTCCAGTGGCATCTTCTGGTATTTCCTGCAGCTTGTGAACTGATGCAGGAAAGCCGAACTGAATTCATCAAAGTTACTGATGGAGCGCGGCGGCAACTGGCTTAACCAGAGTTGTGCTGACTTAGTGAAAGTCATCGGGAAGACCCGACACATGATGGCATCTGAGAATTTATGCACCACCGCTGCTATTTCGAAACGACTGAGATGGTCCCACGGATCCGTGGTCCCATTATACTTAAAGCCTAGAGATCGATATGAAGCTGGCACATCGTCGCACATGACCTCCTCCATAAACGGAGTGCCTCGCCGTGCTGGCACTGTGCCTGTGCCCGTCATCTTCTTCTTGAACTCCCGCACCTCCTTCTGCAGGCTCTTCATCTACTCAGTCAGACCTGGATTATCCTGGCTTAACGTCTCTCTATCCGAAGTAGAGAAATGATCTTCTATGTCTTAAAGGGGGTTCTGACCCATGCACTGGCCGTGCAGTGGTTCAGTTTCCATAGACGGGACTGCCCGATCTGGCCGTGCACCGGACGGTGGCGTTGACATCTCTGCGAACTTCTTCTCCACAGCTGTCTCCACGACCTTGCCGATGAGCTCAGACAACTGCCTGAGGAGGACGTCATTGAACAATCCACCAGCGGCAGGCGTTGATCCTCCGGAGGGGGGCTGCATGGTGCCTGATCCTACTGCCGCTGACGTTTCTGCTGACCGTGGCATACCCCACGGTGCTGAGGAGCTGGGAGTTCCACCGAGCTCTCCCATAAAGTTTATTCGTAAACCATCTGAAGCCATAGAAAACCCTCATGTCTTAGCTTGATCGCTTTCCCACAGACGGCGCCAATTGTTTTCACCCAAAATATGACCAACGTCAAGAACAACGCCTGGAACCTTGAACACCCTTTTGATCTGAACACAGAAAAATGTTAGAAAGGACCACTGGTGGTTTTCCAGTGGAAACCTCTCCGATGCTTAAGTCAGTAAAGCGTTATGAGGTTTCTCTTAGCAAGCAAAGAAGGAATGCACAAAGAATGACATACCTCTCTCAGCTTTGGGGCTGAGATATTTATAGTTTTTCCCAGTGGGGACCCTTCCCGGGATCTCGGGAACAAGGGCCGCGAATCAGGGTCCATTGAGGCAACAAATTCTGACAAGTGGTCCCACTTGTCTCCTCAAAAAGGGGGGCCAGGAGTCCAGGTCTTCCATGGGCCTGCTCTTCCCTCAATTCTTTCCAGCTCGGGACGATTATGTTTTCTAGGAGGAGCCAAGTCAAACCTTACCCATGCTTGAACTGTCCGGATCTCCCTTTTCCAACCATCTGGGTCCTCCTTTTTGTTATCCCAGGTCGGGTCTACAGTCCTGACCTATCCTGAGCCAATCTTCTAATGACTTTCCCAAGGATTTCCCCTAGAAATTAGCTCAACGTAATCTTCCTCAAAGAGAAGATGATGCCTTGCTTTCAGAAGAAGATCTGACCGAAATCATTAGTCATTCTGGTCCAACCGTACTTATCTAAAAGTTTGCCAAATCAGGTCTACCCACACACCAGGTTTGGCCTATTCCTGCCCCATCAGAAGCCAACGAGTTTACGACTTCAATTGGTGGATCGTTCGTTAAGATATCCTTTGGGAGTGGTCGAGGACGTTCTAGTGGAGGTCGGTTCGTTGGTAGTTCCTGTGGACTTTGTCATACTAGATGTTGGAGAAGTGGATGAAACAAGCAAAGAGTATACGATCCTCTTGGGTAGACCATTCATGGCAACATCACACACCTTAATTGATGTTGGACGGGGAAAAATGACACTTTCCGTGTTAGGTGAATTAGTGACGTTCTCGCTCAAGGATATTCAAAAAATTCCATCGCCTATGTTTGGTCCCGATTGCTCTTACCATGACTCGGTGGACCAATGCGTGATCGAACTATTTTATGTTTTTACCAGTTGAGAACAATGACGTCGAGGATGACGAGTTTGATTTAAACACGGAGGGGGTGGTCACGCTTTTCGAAATTAATGAAGAGCCCAAGATTGAGTCACCCATTTGACCCACTTTAGAGCCCAAGTTGGAGCTGAAACTGCTTCCAAGCCATCTCAAGTACGTGTTTCTCGAGTACAACGAGAGAAAACCCATAATCATCTTTGCGGAGTTAGCTGAGCATGAAGAAAGAGAACTAATTGAGATTCTCAAGAAATACAATAAAGCGATTGGATGGAGTATCGGTGACATCAAGGGGATAAGTCCGATCACGTGCATGCACCGGGTCGATCTAGAAGAAGGAGTGAAACCGGTACGAGAGGGGCAGAGACGTTTGAACCCCACGCTTAAAGAGGTGGTCAAAAATGAGATCTTCAAACTAACCCACGAAGGGATTATATATGCCGTCTCCGATAGCGAGTGGGTTAGCCGAGTACTCGTTGTCCCAAAGAAAGGAGGCATCACGATATTGGAGAATGAAATGGGGGAAATCGTCCCAACACGCCTAACTACCGGGTGGCGCATGTGCATTGACTACTGGAAGCTCAATGCGGCAATGAGGAAAGACCACTTTCCACTTCCATTCATGGACCAACTACTCGACAAGCTTGCAGGGCATGAATACTATTACTTTCTAGAAGGACTTTCTGGTTACTACCAAATTGCGATAGCCCCGGAGGATCAGAAGAAGACCACATTCACGTGCCCCTTTGGCACATTTGCCTACCGGATAATGCCCTTTGGCTTATGCAATGCCCCTGCAACTTTTCAGAGATGTATGATTTCTATCTTCACCGAATTCATTGACGACTTTCTCGAAGTCTTCATGGACGATTTATCGGTATTTCGCTCTTCTTTCTCTCATTGTTTGAAAAATTTAACAAAATTACTTGAACGTTTTGTCGAGTCTTATTTAACTTTGAGTTGGTAGAAGTCCAATTTTATGGTGAAGAGCGGGACTGTATTGGGACATGTGGTGTCGAGTAAGGGGTTGGAAGTTGATAAAGCCAAAATTAATGTCATTGAAACTCTTCCACCCCCTAAGGATGTCAAAGGAGTTAGGAGCTTTTTGGGACATGCGGGCTTTTATAGACGTTTCATTAAAGATTTTTCAAAAGTTTGTCGCCCGTTATGTAAATTGCTTGGGAAAGATGAGCCTTTCAAATTTGATGGTGAGTGTCTTAGTGCTTTTAACGTTTTGAAAGAAAAATTGACACAAGCACAAGTTGTAGTTGCACCTGATTGGTCCCTTCCCTTCGAGATTATGTGTGACGCTTCAAACGAGACAGTCGGGGCAGACTTAGGACAACGAGTGGATAAAATGCTTAGGGTCATTTACTATGCTAGTTTTATGTCAAATAGTGCCCAACACAATTACACCACTACGGAACGTGAACTATTTACAGTAGTGTTCTCATTATATAAGTTACGTTCTTATGTTATTAGTTCCAAGGTCATTGTGCACACTGATCATGCAGCGCTTCGTCACCTATTCGCCAAAATACAAAGTAAGCCTAGATTGATTCGTTGGATTCTTCTCTTACAAGAATTTGACGTTGAAATTAAGGATAGGAAAGGGAGCGAAAATGTGGTTGCTATTATCCTGTCCCGTATGCTAGTGGAAGGAGAGCTGAATAAGATCGGGTTTGTAGATGATGTTTTCCCTTATGAAAGTGCGAATGCCATTGAAGAAATCAACGAACCATGGTATGCTGATTTTGTTAATTTCCTTGCTTGTGAGATTATCCCTAATCATCTTTCTTAGCAAGAAAGAAAGAGATTTTTGTTTAAATGCAGGAGTTTCTTTGGGACGATCCTTATCTTTACAAGCGTTGCAAGGATGGGCTTTTTCGGAGATGCATACCGGACGAAGAAAAGATTGATGTGTTAAGATTTTGACATGATGAAGGAGGGCATTTTGGAAGCCAGAAAACAGCCTTCAAAGTCCTCCAAGCCGGATTTTACTGGCCCTCACTTTTCGCCGACACACATCAATATTGCAAGACATGTGATAAATGCCAATGGTCGGGAACGATAGGAAGGAAGGACGAGAGGCCCTTAGTACCCAATCAAGTGATCGAGATATTCAACATATGGGGCATAGATTTTATGGGTCCCTTTCCGAGGAGTGGAGAGCACGAGTATATACTCGTACGAGTCGATTACGTATCGAAATGGGTGGAGGCAATTCCCATAAGGAAGGATAACTCCGAGATCGTTCTCAAATTCATCCAAGAGAACATCTTCAGCCGATTCGGAGTGCCGAGAGCAATCATAGGGGGTAGCCATTTCTGCAATAGAGCTTTTAATCGACTGATGAGCAAGTATGGGGTGCGTAAATCCATACGATGCCGTATCAAGGTTCGATTCGTAGTAGCCAACGTTCGTCACTAGGATTCTGGGTTTGTGACTAGCTTTGGGATTCTACGCAACTCTCGAAGTGCACTCGTTCGTCGTCATCACTCGTTGAAAGTAATTGAACGATTAGTAATTTCTAAACTCGTAGTTTCGACATTTACGTAGTAGTTGGTTTGGAATTTGTTCTCAATAGTTGGAGAGCATGTTAGATAATGCTTCGTTGATTGTTAGTTAAAGTGTTGGTATTTGGAATTCATACTATTATGTTTTGGATTATTGATGATAAGATGAACAATTGCGTTTGGATGTTTTATTAATAGCTTGTTGAAGTATTGGAGATCAGATTTCATGTCATCGTGTTATGAGATATTGCTATTCGATTGAGGATGAAATTGTGATTGGTTAGGCATTTTCGTATTGAGGTTATTATGAGTAATTGTTAGAAATAGAAATAATCTAGTAAGTCGTTTAGTTTAGAACCGTTATTGTTCTTGGGTTGTTAAATGTGCTCAAACATTAGTTTGTTATAATTGATGCATTATTAGTCGAAAGCATGTTTATGATCGTTGGTATAATTAGGAAAATCTCTTATTTGGTTCATACCTTTTACTATTCTCATCACTTGTCGAGAGGTTGACAGCCTCGAGACAAGAAGAATTTGTTTTTGTTTTAAGTTATTGAAATTGAATCCTTTCCAAAATGAAGGGACGACACCGTTCGATCGGTGACACCGAGACGACCGATCGGACAATGTCCACTGAACTCTAGTCCGATCGGTCGAGCTCTATGACCGATCGGACAACTGCGCAGTCCTCGAGTAATCGTTCCGAGTCCTTTGCATGCTTAGTTAAAACCATTTTTAGTAACATAGTCACATTTTCGTAATAAAATGCTAGTCAACCAATTGATTACGTCAACTTCTGTTGAATATTTACCCATGCTTATTTGTGTTTGTACTGGCATGCCTGTCGGAATCATGTATTATGTGGTATGATTTTTAGAGTCTTTTGAGCTTGTCTAAGTGCAATTTTTGTTCAAAACTACTTATATGTATTTAAAACAACACTTTGTCGTTACCAACTCTGCAAAACTTCAAAAGCTTGATCACCTTGTTTTCAAAGTTTGAATTGAACCTTTGTGAGAAGCTTTGTGTGATTATCATCATTTCATGCTGTGATTCGATAAGCATTTTGAAAGTTCTCTTAATCTCATGTGTACATTGGGTCTTGAAAATGACGATAGGCACATATAAAACCTGTTTCCGGCCTTATTCATAAATAAAAATCACTAAAAATCCCATTGAGCCCCTTCGAGCCTTAATTCCATTTCTTTGTTAGCCACGAGTATTTATTGCAGCTCTTATTTCATCTAAATTCGTGATGAGAGTTTTATTTATGGTTAATGAGATATGACGATTACGGGGTAGGAACTAGTGGGACTCTCTAAAAGGGGGGAAGCACATTATTTAAATAATAATAATAATAATAATAATAATAATAATAGTAATAATAAAATATAAGGATGCTTAAGTTCAAAAGAGCATCTAGAAAATAAAAATAAGCCTATTGGTTAGAGCAAGTATTCGGGTTTGGGGGTTGAAAAGAGCTTTAGCTATAAAAGGCTAAAAATAATGGTACATGGTTATTTGGGAAGGATGAGGAGCAAGAATTACGATCTATACTTAAAAGGTTAGATTGAGTGATATATGACATACCTTACCAAAGAGCCGAGACTACAACCCTTAAAAGTCCTAATCCGATTCTTGATTGAATGTGCACACTTATGCGATGAATGAGTCTTTGATTTTCACGAGTCGTTGAATGCATGATTATGATGATTCGAGCGTATACACTTACCTGTTGAAAACACGAGCGAATGAGTGCACCATGATATATTACCCTTTTGAGAGGATGCATTCTTTCGATTTCAAGGTGAAAAGGTAATACGAGTTAGCTTTATGGTTTCGGCGAAAGTGTTTATAATTGCAAAACTAAACTATATGCACAACATGACTCATAGCTCAAACTACTTTCACTTTTCTTGGTTTAGATCCTTTCGTTTGTTCGAGGACAAACAAACCAATTAAGCATGGGGTGGTTGATTCGTACGTTGTTGTTACGAATCTGTACATAATCGAGTCTTGTTTTAGTCTTTTTATTATCTTTTTCGGGTTAAGACTAGGATGAGTTGCACCGTTTTGCATTTTTTGTCCCCTTACTTAACTTCCGACTTGTTGATCGATAATCAGTCCAAATGAGAGTAATACTTTATTTTTCTCATACAGCTAGAGCGTCCGGTGGATCCAAAGCACGAAAATAGAGGAAGTAACGCTCAAAAAGTAGCCCAAAAGGACACCCACCGACCGGACAGTGTATTTATCCAATCGGTCTAACTGATAACGAGCACACTGGCCGAATGAACTGACGCACCGATCGAAGCAGCGGACATTAGCCTTTGTCCGATCGGACAAGACCTTCGTCCGATCGGACATGTACGTTACGCATGCTGATTTTTTGAAATTTTTAGTTAGGAAACGGCCAAAGCTTGTTTAAAAATGGCAGAGGAGGCTAGGGTTCGGGATTATTGAGTCTTTGAGTCTTGAACAAGTTTAGAAAAACCACAAAAACACCCAAAGGTAGAAAGATTTGACACATCTCTCATACCTCTAGCATAAATCCATACGACACCGTATCAAGGTTCGATTCGTAGTAGCCAACATTCGTCGCTAGGATTATGGGTTCATGACAAGCCTTGGGATTCTACGCAACTCTCAAAGTGCACTTGTTCTTCGTTATTACTCATTGAAAGTAGTTCAATGATTAGTAATTTCTAAACTCGTAGTTTCGACATTTACGTAGTAGTTGGTTTGGAATTTGTTCTAAATAGTTGGAGAACATGTTAGATAATGCTTCGTTGATTGTTAGTTAAAGTGTTGATATTTGGAATTCATACTATTATGTTTTGGATTATTGATGATAATATGAACAATTACGTTTGGATGTTTTATTAATAGCATGCTGTCCTACGACTCCATCCCATCTTAGAGACACAACCAACTTCGGTAGATGACACGTGCACGAACAAAAACTAGAAATGGTTTAAGGTAAACAAAATATATATATATATATATATATATATATATATATATATATATGTGAGTGTGTGTGTATTTATGATTTAAGTTTTATCTTTTGCATAATTTCTCTTAGAATAGGATGAATTGGCATTGTAACCCACTCGGTTACAATATACCATGTGTGGTTCCGTGGTCGCACGTGGCAATTTGAGCTTCTGTCCTTTTCTTAGGAATGCTTAGGGGCGTTAGATGGCACGTACATAGGCGTTTGAGTTCCGTCACATCAAAAACATAAGTACCGAAACCGGAAAGGGATTGTATCCATGAACGTGCTCGGTGTCTGTGACCGCCATTTGTGTATGTGTTATCTCTTGCCCGGGATGGGGCTTTGTTTTGTATTGTTTCCGATTGCAGACATGGTGCTGACACGCAATCAACGTGTAGCACGGCTATGAAACTACTGGCGCTACCTGGGCATGTGAGAGATGGATGAGGATCACTGCCATGATGTGTTCTTCACCATATGTGGTCGCACACGCCAGCTTGATGATCCCGCCATATTCAACTCCATTTTCCAGGAAGTTGACGAAGCGATGTCCCAGGATCTCAGAAAGCCTTACGGCACCGCGGAGGTGCGGGCATGCATCAACTTGTTGCGTGTGAAATTCAATGCGTTTGTCGAGTTTAAGGACAAGCCATGGGTTTGAATGAACATCCGTAACGGCTGAGTGATGGTACTTCCCTTGTATTGGGAAAATAATCACGGGGAGGTAAATATACAAAACTATAGACATAAGTTAATTATCTAGACTCAACTAATGGAGAATATATATACAAATTTCAACTGAGAGGCTGAATAGACTACATTTGATACATATACGAGTACTTAGTTAGTGGTTCCTGATTCCCATTGTTCTTACAACGTCCATCACAATTGAACCTTAAAATTTGACTTGTCTTAATTCTCGCCAATCGGTAAAATATAGCAATCGAATGAACCATGATATAGTATTATGATCGTAATCTGGTATCTATCTATGGTTAACAGTTCAAATAAGACATGTGTATGTTAGTTAATCTAGTAGATTACATTTAGCGTGTGCGCAATACAAATATATATGCATACATCGTATTACCTATTCTGCTGTAACAATCGAAATTTTATTCGACAATATAATGCAGGAGAATGACCGCGAGTGGCACTTTAGACGGTTTGGCTTCCCCAAGTACATGTACTGTTACAGAGTTTTTGTTGCTCGGAATGTGACCACCATTGACTTCAGTGGAGAACCAGGTGGTGCTGCACATAACCCGCTATATGTCGATGGGCCGGTATCTGACGAGGAGGACCAAGAGGATCGGCCAGAGTTCCCCGCAGTGGATGAGCATGCGCTGCCAATCATGCACCCACCGTTCTTGGCGGGGGGTCTAGGACACCTACCTCCGTTGTCACCGGAAGGGGCTGATAGCGATCATAAGCAGTCCATCATAACATATATGTAATTTAACAATGCACTTCTTATTCTACGCCATATCTTCCAAAAAGAAAGAAATGCCGAAGTCGACTGTAGGAGCCCTCAAATTTTTTTTGGTAGGATATTAACAACGATCTTAACTACGTACTTATGCACGCGGAAAATTGATGGTTCATTTAGAAGCTAGTTTTTGGTAAGTTAATTTGGGTTGGGACCTTGTCCCATGTCCAAACGTAATGTTGTATCCAAATTTTAATCGTCTCGATGGTACAGTATAGAAACTCTATTTCAAAAGCTCAACAAAAGCAATAACATAAGTCAGACGTAACATCAATTCGTTCCGATGTGTAGATGTTAACAATGCATACACTACGACTACCTTTAAGTAGCCATACGCGATGCCAAAACTACATCAACATATGTAAAATTTATAAACTGCACGTTGATAAGTTGCACATAACCACACTCCACGGAGAGTACTACGCCTTACGAATATGAAAAAGGGACAACATCGGATATGGTATGATACTAAAACACGTTTATCAATCAAATTTATTGGAACCCTTACGGCGAAGAACTAGGCAAACGACTTCTTCTGGTCAAAATCACAAGGTTGGCCATGCCCGAGGCACAAGACATAGTCGACGCAGTAGGAGACAAAGGCGGCTGGCTAACCGAGTTTTCCGACACACGGTCTGAATTGTCAAGTAGATATTCCAAGTTCCTCCAATAGGAGCTGGTCAAAATAGGGCCTCCGGTAAGAGCATTGGACTGCTTTGACGATGGACCTTCCACCAGCCCCTGAACTATATTGATGTGTTCATTGCTCGCATCACAGTCGATTATTATG
This sequence comes from Phtheirospermum japonicum, assembly GCA_014905375.1. Classification (NCBI taxonomy): domain Eukaryota; kingdom Viridiplantae; phylum Streptophyta; class Magnoliopsida; order Lamiales; family Orobanchaceae; genus Phtheirospermum; species Phtheirospermum japonicum. The sequence goes on from BMAC01000344.1 coordinate 998,242, forward strand.
TCCCCAGGCCCAGCAGATTGACTGTCAATCCCACGGAATATCATTTTCAGCTCTTTCCAATTAGGGTCTCCAAACATCCTGTAAGCCTTAGAGAATGGCTCGTGCTCTAAAACCAACCACACGAGTTAGTGTTGAATACATTTCTCATTACAGCGCCATGTTAGTGCACGACAAGTGTTGTATTACCTATAGTAAGATAAAAAACGTTGTGTTTATTATGGGGGGGGGGGGGGGGGGGGGGGGAATACCTCAATAACCTCCTGCCAAACATGCTGGGATCCCCTCATCTCCCGAGTCTCCTCCTCGTAACGCAAATTGGGGTTGCGAAGGATCCCACGAAACACCCGAAACTGCAACTTGAGGAAATCTAACTTGTCGTTACACTCGTTGACTGTGAATTTGGTACGCATCTCCACGTTCAGTAAGTCCTTGCAGAACTCAACAGCAGATGCGTTTGGATCCCCGTTTTTCACCTGTACAACAGAACGAGCATCCTTAAGAAGTGAAATGAAACACCTGTCGACGTCTTTAGTCCATACTTCGTCGTACAAGAACAACTCTTGCCTCATTGACTCACCTTTGGACATTTTTTGTATCCTTAATGAATTTTCTTTCTTTCTTTTTTTTTTTGGTATTTATCTTCTTTTTTATTTTTGTTTTTGGGTTTCTCGCATACTTATCTATGTGAGTAAATTGTTTGCTGGAAATTGCTTGCTATTTCTCAACCAACATGAATGAGCCGTGTTAGGCCAAGTTCCTTATATATTAGAATGCCTTATGATATTAAAACATCACTTTATTGATCTTGGAAAGTGGACATGACTTTGGTCAGTGCATGCAGGGAATATATTCCCCTTATTGCTTTTGTTACGACCGTGTGAATGCTTTCCCTTCAAAAATTCAACTTTCTTCAAAAAGTTGATGGAGTACTACTTTGACAATTCGAGCACGCATGGTAGAAGTTGATGACCCACCTCACTATTTACAAAGGGACACATAATGATGAATACCAAAGAAATTAGGGATACATTGCAGATGGCAGTAGCCTTTCTATACCGTCTAATACAGAATAAAATAATGTCAACGAGACACGAACACTTGCTTCATAAACATTTCGAAATTTTCCAAACACGTTTACTCTATGGACGTACATTTCCCGAAGTTACCCTTCGTTCGTCAGACTTAGTTCCTCCTCTGATCGTTGCCTGCGCGAATCGGTGGGCGATAATACAGCTACGCCAGCGCCCCCGTGCCTTGCGAGCGTCCAGCCTCCCGTTGAAACTTAGATAGGCGCTTCTCCATCACAGCCAATCTCCCCACTAAGTCGTCGAGAGCCGTCCGCACTCCGTCCGAGGCCCCCTGGATTTACTAATTCCCTGCCCGCCACTTCCCGTTCCGTATGATTTTGCGAAACATGAGTCGCCTCGCCCGCCACTTTATCTGGACAACTAACACGGTCAGGGACATTGCGCTGTTGCCTTGTTACAGAATCCATGCGTGAGTAGAGTATGACCACCTCACTAAAAGAATTGCTGAGTGACAGGTATTGCTAATCATCCCCTTTAAATAGAATGCAACATCACGAAGAAAAACGCGGGTGACTGTACGTATGATATGAATGAAGATAAATGCATGGGATAGTATGACCAATGACATTGGTAATGATTGTGACTATGCTTCGTCAGCTTTGACAGAGAATATATTCTATCTACTATTGCTATACAACATGCTTACGTCCATCAAGGTTATTTCAGTACTTTTTGGGCCCACCATAAAACAGCTCTCTATCCTTCTCGCAAGATACAATGTTCCTTAATTAGCATGCGGGAGTAAAACATAAAATTATCATGCTCAACTAAACACAACAATGCCACGAGATTACACGAGAACAGATTTCAAAAATTCCAGAACCATTTCATTAAGAGTCGCTGGATAAGAATACATAACATGCAAGATTCAATTCCGTGAATTAAAAACCATTAAGCCGCACATCCCATCCATTTCCCATAATCAAGGAGGACATAAAATTATCTACTTTAACAAATACAGAAGCATAAATATCGAGGACAATACCCATGCGATCATACTAGATCGGACAACCTTCTTATAACACTCCTTATACTTTCCACACTTGCGTTTAGTGGTCTGGAGCTTCTCGCGCAAATGATCAATTTCCACAAACACGGATTTATCCTCCACGGGACAATCGAGCCAAATAAACATATTAAATTTAACTTTATGCGAAAGAATTAGTCAATATCAAAGCGCAGTCCGATGCAGTTGTATATATATTTACACACATAAAACGTCGTAATTGTTAAATGCATTTTCAAAATGAGAGCACGATTTTCACAGGTATTACCCTCTGACAGGACAAGCAATGAAACGACGATTGGTATTCCATCTGGTTCTTGCGGTTTGTACCTTCATCTCCATTCGACAGTAGCAGCATACTGGAAGGGCTTGGCGGCAGAGAAGACAAGCGTAATTAGTGGATGCCTGCCGCTGAAATCCCGAACCCCTGGACTTCCTCATTTATCTTATCTGCAACAACACCAAGCAATAAACGACATTCATTTCCGTATGTCGCACTAATCATATACTGCGTCACATATGGATGGAAAACCAAGAACGACATATCCGTATAAAGCGATATATATATATATATATATATATAATTAATATATATATATATATATATATATATATATATATTATATATATATATATAAGAATGAACAAAGGGTTAGTTGCCCGATAATAAATAATAGTGAATTATGGGATGAGATCCCATAACTCAGACAACAACGCTGCGTAGGAACCCTAGAATGTCTTACCCGATTACTGATTGTAATTCTAGACCCGCTCCCTCTCCACCCGTTGTGCCGATTCAAATCAGTGTCAAGTATATTGGGATAATTTCCAGCCCAATCGCTACTCAGATCGATGCCCAATGGTGGAACATGATAAATCTTGAAATCTGGGAATGAAATTAGAACTCCAGAATCTGAAATTAGGGTTCGAAAACTTACTACGCAGAGGAAGAAATGGCGTTATAAGCCAATTGATGAGATGGGGGCAAAACCATCAATTCCATGATAATCCCCACGTGTCTATCGAAGTGAACGTAGGATGGTATTAGCAGTCCATACATGGGCAAATGATGCATCATTCCACGTGAACGACTGATTGTTCTAATCTGTACAATGTCGTCCGCGATTGAGGGATGAAATTATTCCATCCCATCTCTCGAAGTGAACACGGCCTTACAATTGTTGCGAAAGTAGACAAATAATTCCATGAGAACTATTACTTAATATTATTTTTCCATATATTTCCTTTTATTTCTTTTGCAGTATCTTATTAATGTTTTCTCACCAACTCTTTTTCTTTTCTATAACAAAAAAAGCCTAAAATACCAGGTGAGAATAAATAACACCATAAATAAAACTGAAGAATAAAATAATGTAAAATAATAAAGAGTAGGTCTTGGGTGACACCGGTCACATAGAATGAGACTATATTTTATCATGATCCAAATCCAGAAATCGACTGAAAACAGGACCCAACCCCACTTCCCAAAACTGGACCCAACACACTTTCTCACTCCGTAGTTTTACGCCCAGATCTCGGGAGAACTGGCCGGAAAAATAGTAAAAGAATTGGAAAAATCTAAAAATTTACAGGTTGATGCGCAACAATAGGACGAACAATCATGCAGTCCAGAATTTCAAAACGATGAACAACGGACATTGGGTGAATTTTTTCAAATTTTTTTAGGATATTTGGTGATTTTTTTCAATTTTTCAAACTGGCCCGAAAAATAGTAAAAAAAAATCAAAATAATCTAAAGATTTACAGGTTGATGCAACAATAAGACTAACAATCATACGGCCCGTAATTGCAAAACGAAGAACAACGGATATTTGATGATTTTTTCAGTTCTTTTAGGATATTTGGTGAATTTTTTCAGTTTTTCAAATTGGCCGGAGAAATAGTAAAAAAATCGAAGAAATTTGAAAATCTGCAGGTTGATACGTAGCAATAAGAAGAACAATAGTACGACCTAAAATTGCAAAACGATAAAAAATGGATATTTAGTGAATTTTTTCAATATTTCTGGGATATTTGGTGAATTTTTTCAAATTTTCAAACTGGCCGGAAAAATAGTAAAAAAAAATAGATTTTTTTTAAAATTTGCGCAACAATAAGACGAATAATTTTACGGCCTAGAATTGCAATACGATCAACAACGGATATTTGGTGAATTTTTTCAATTTTTCTGGGATATTTTGTGAGATTTTCAATTTTCCAAACTGGTCGGAAAAATAGTAAAAAAAACTGAAAATCCGTAGGTTGATGCGGAACAATAAGATAAACAATCGTATGGCCCAGAATTGCAATACAATGAACAATAGATATTTGGTGATTCATTTTTTCTGGGATAAAAAACTAGAAAATAAATATCGAAAAACATTGTGATACTTTAACAATATTTTGTAATACTTTAAAATAATTTTTTGATACTTAAACATCTTGAGTACAGAATGTTACTTAACTATGCTTTAATTTAAAGAAAAAAAAGTTGTGATACTTTAACGATATTTCGTGATACTTTAACTATATTTTGTGATACTTAAACATATTGATTTAAAAATATTGCTTAACTATGCTCTAAGTTGAAAGTATGTCTAAAAGTTTGTGATACTTTAACAATCTTTTGTAATACAAAACATATCGAGTAAAAACATATAGATGAAAAAATAAAAATCACATATTAACAATCCATGATACTTTAACTATGTTTGTAAAACTTTATCAATATTTTGTGATACATTAATACCTTATATAAAAAAGCATAGATATAAAATAGGAATTAGAAACTTGTGAATTGTAATACTTTAACAATATTTTGTAATACTTTAAATATATTTTGTGACACTTTAATTACATATAATTAAAAAATAAAAATAATTAATATCATCATGTGATACTTTAACTATATTTTGTGATACTCTAATAACATTTTGTAATACTATAACTACATTTTGTGATACTTAAACATCTTGAGTTATAATTTTTTCTTAACTATGCTTTAATTTAAAAGCAGGTATAAAGATTTGTGATACTTTAACAATCTTTTGTGATACTAAAAGTATTGCAAGATTCAAGCAAAAGAAAACATATTATATTTGCGATATTAAACTAGAAATCATATATCATCAGGATGTGATACTTTAATTGTGGTTTGTGATACTTTAATAACCGATTTCAAGAAAATAGATATACAAATATAAATCAAGTATAAACATAAATATAGACGAACTATATTTTGTAATACTATAGTTTTATTTTGTGATACTTTAACAACACTTTGTAATACTTACTATAAAACGTAAAAAAATAAAATATAAATATAGACAAACTATGTTTTGTAATACTATAGTTATATTTTGTGATACTTTAACAATACTTTGTAATACTTACTATAAAATATATATAGACGTACAAAAGTAAAATATAAATATAGACGAACTATGTTTTGTAATACTATAGATATATTTTGTGATACTTCAACAACACTTTGTAATACTTACTATAAATATATATAGACGTAAAAAAAATTAAATATAAATATAGACGAACTATATTTTGTAATACTATAGTTATATTTTGTGATACTTTAACAACACTTTGTAATACTTACTATAAAATATATATATAGACATAAAAATAATTAAATATAAATATAGACGAACTATGTTTTGTAATATTATAGTTATATTTTGTGATACTTGAACAACACTTTGTAATACTTACAATAAAAATATATAGACGTAAAACGATTAAATAAAAATATAGACGAACTATGTTTTGTAATACTATCGTCATATTTGTGATACTTTAACAAAACTTTGTAATACCGAAAAGGTACGATGTTGGACTAATTTGGATACTATAAAAATATATAGACGTAAAAAAAATTAAATATAAGATAGACGAACTATGTTTTTTAATACTATAGTTATATTTTATGATACGTTAACAACACTTTATAATACTCACTATAAAAATATATAGACGTAAAAGATTAAATATAAATATAGACGAACTATGTTTTGTAATACTATAGTTATATTTTGTGATACTTTAATAACACTTTGTAATACTTACAATAAAATATATATAGACGTAAAAAATTATATATAAATATAGACGAACTATGTTTTGTAATACTATAGTTATATTTTGTGATACTTTAATAACATTTTGTAATACTTTTAGTTATTATTGTGATACATTGAGCTAATTTTGTGATGTTTTTACTTAACACAGTGAGAAAATATGAAATTACTATTAAAATAATTATTTTGTAATACTTTTACTGTGGATTGTGATACATTAAACAGGTATTGTGATACTTTTACTTAAAATAGAATAAAGTTCTACTATAATACTTTTATTAGGACATATGATATTTTCAGTCGATTTGAAATTAACTTGTATATAAATTGTACTCAAATAAAAAAGGCTAGAAATTTAGTTAGATTCATATGGCTAAAATCTAAAATATTCAAAAATTGAATGAATTTGTGATACTTTAAAGTATCACAAATTCACTTTAAAGTATCGTAGATTCAACTAAAAGTATCACAAAATTTAAAGTGTCATAGATAATTTATTAAAATATTACAAAAATATATTTCGGCCCAAACGGTTGAACATATGATATACCATCTCGTCATCGCCTAACAAATTCGTAACGAACACACAGCGCCATAAAATCTCCACGTCCTTAGATGAATTCATGATACAATGCAAAAAGAAAGCGTAATTCGTCATGTATTTCAGATTATTGTCGAAAAAAAAAATGCTTGCACGCGATTAAATTCCAGAAAATGACTATGTTTCGTTTGAGACGTTAAAACCCTAAATTCTAATCACGCCCTTCATCTCTGGGTCTTGGCTCAACACGTCTTCAAACACACATATACGTTCTCATTTAACTAACATATCGAAATCAAATCATACGAAAAATATTTATAAATCATGAGAAAGCCATTTTATATATGACCAAAATTAAAAGCAAGTGAAATGTTTACTCATTGATGCATAATAGATTCAAATAGTCGTGAACATCCATTTACGACACTAATCTGTTATCATACCACACCTTGTATTACAAATGGGAAATTCGTTCTATAAGACCATCCACCTCGACTGCGTGAACACAAAAACATGCTCGATTATTTGTTACCTATCATTCCTAACCATGTGTAACAATTCAAATAACCATGAAAAAAATCTAAGATAATTAAGCATCGCAATAAATATTCATGGGAAAAGTCAGGAAACATACTAATTGTTGAGATTTGTAATAATGGAACAAAACCACAAATTCCCTCCACCGCTGCCACCACTCCACTTTTATTAGCTCAACTACCTGCTCATTGATACAAAAAAAAAAGTTTTAAATAATATTTTCCACCGTCCCAACACTATCCGTTTCAGCGACGACCATGAGGAGGGAAAGAGAAGGGAGCTTACCGTCGCTAAACAAAATAGCCGCTCTGTGATGTACTAACATACAGGTGATTTTCAAAACCCGTCTTAACGACATCACAATGTATCTGAAACCCAGGATTTAAGGCATCGTCGTTCAAACGAGTTATTAGCACGCTTGAAAAAGTTGTCAATCCCAAATCAAGATTCTCGTTTTTTTCTAAAGAATACAAATTCAAACAATTTGTTCAAAAACCATTTTTGTAAACATATTTTATCATCAAATTCCATAATGAGGTATACATATTATTATTCTCAAACATCGTAAAAAAAATTCCAAGCAGTTGTGCAAATTTCTGAAGAGTCTGATGCAATAGCAGCTGCTTGCTTATCGGACGATTTTTTCTTCCAAGGCCAACTCCTTTTATCCATTTTAGGTTGTTGATGCGTACATATATAAGAAAGTGAGGCCAAATTTGACGTAAAAAAAGAAATGAAATCACATGGAACATCAAATAACATATATTAATCCATTAGCAACATAAGTCACAAAATGATAGCCAAATCTGCATCTCTCTTTAAACATTTTATATCAAGAGGGAAAGACCAAAAAAAACATTAAATAAATAAATAAATTTGGCATCTTTTTTTTATTATTATTACAAATCAATAATTAAACAGAACAAATAAAAAAAAGTAATATGCCACAACAATAAGTTCATCCGGATGAATACAAACATCTCTTTCCCATACAAACAGAGAC
>BMAC01000344.1:1006597-1017439 GCA_014905375.1 Phtheirospermum japonicum
TCTAGTACTATAGGGCAGTCACCCCCCCACATTTCCGCCATTCCAAATTATACCCTTCAAACTTTCCATCCACATAATATTATATATCTATATAATAATAATATATTATATAAAGGGCAGCACTCTTGTTAGGCCGGACTAACGGATCATCCGTTAGGCTAAAATTTCATATCAATACATTAAGTGTAAAAACCAATACATTATAATAAAAAAACCAATACATCATATATAAATACATCACAGTACAAAAAACCAATACATCATAGTAACAGTCAGAGATTTATGAAAACTAATACTTTACAGTACCAAATCAATACATCACAGTACAAAAATCAATACATTATAGTATTGGGTCAGATGAACTAACGGGTCATGACCCGTTAATCTGGCCCAACACAAGTGTTTGCCTTATATAAATAGTAAATAAGAAGCCTGCCGATATTCTATACATATTCCATATATATATTAGGTCTCTTTTAACCACAATAAGACAAACAGTCTCCATATTTCAAGCCCTTTTCCTTTTTTCCCTTTCTTCGTATCTTGCTTGATTTTACTCTGATTACTGGTGTTTAAACTCATGGATAATTGAGAGCTTGAGTCAGTAATTCCTCATCTAATGGTAATTAATAACTTTTAATTAAATATTTTTCTTTCATATTATTGTTAGTTAGGGCTTAAAATTCCTTTATTTTTTATGTATACTTCCAAACTACTTGTGGGTTTGATATAAGATTCCAGTTTGAAAAAACTCCTTTCTCGAATGGACCATCGAACTTTAAGATTGAATATTTTTTAAGATTCTAGTTATTTTCTTTTATTATACAATTATGCTTTAATAAAATATTTTAAGTAAATAATTGTGGGTTTTATTCCCAATTTGATGGTTTTGTAGGAACTTTAGATATTTAATTAATAATTATTCATGATATTTTTTGGCAGGTTCAAACATAAACATGAAAAATAAAAGAATTGATTCTTTTTTGAGAAACTATGTTTCAAAGAGAATGCTAGTCCTCCTCTTATCATCGAGCCTTTAGAAACCGTAGCAAATAATAATATTTCTGGCGTTGTAAATCATTCAGAAGCTCGAAACTCCATTCCACTGTCTTCTCCAGCAAAGCGCAAAAAAATTGGTGAAGATTCTTCTTATTCAAAAATTGAACGTGATCCTGGATTACGTAAGTCAGTATGGGATTATCCGAATGAGAAACGGGATGAAATTAGATGTTTGTATCTCCTGGCTGGTCCTTATCGCTACATCCCATAAAATTCCCCTAAGTATATATATAAGAATGGCAGAAGGTTTTTGCCTGCTTGGTATAAATCATTCCCCAACTGGTTAGAATTTTCTCCTTCAAAGGATGCTACTTATTGCCTTCCATGTTCTCTTTTCGTTAAACCGTCTTCGCATTTTCGGGCAAATGCATTTACTATTGATGGGTTTCGGTCCTGGAAAAAGGTAAAAGGTAAAGAATGTGCATTCTTGACCCATGAAGGAAATAGTCCCAACTCTTCTCATAGAATGGCCGTTAGAAACTCTAATGATCTGTTGAACTCTTTGCAGCACATTAAGAATATTATAGAGAAACAATCTTTAGAGTTGGTTTTAAAGAATCGTCTACGACTCAAAGTTTCAATTGATGTTGTGAAGTTATGTGCATTCCAAGGTATTGCCTTTAGAGCTCGCGATGAACGACCAGAGTCGCATAATCGTGGAAACTTTATTGAATTTATAAAACATACAACTTCGTATAATGAGGTAAACTCCATTGTTCTGGGAAATGCTCCTCAAAATGCTACTTATACTTCTCATAGAATTCAGAATGAGATATTATCAATTTATGCAAGTAGAATTCAAAGAGCTATCAGGGAGGAAATTGATGATGCAAAATATTGTATTATTGTTGATGAATCTCGTGATGAATCGAAAAGGGATCAAATGGCCATTGTGATAAGATTTGTTGATAAAGACGGCTTTATTCAAGAAAGGTTCTTTGATATAGTTCATGTAGAAGATACTAAAACATCTACTTTAAAAAAGAAATTGCAGGTGTTCTCTCTCGAAATGATTTGAGCATAAAAAACATTTGAGGGCAAGGATATGATGGGGCCAGTACAATGCGAGGAGAGTGGAATGGTTTACAGGCTCTTTTTTCAAGTGAGTGTCCATATGCATACTACGTCCATTGCTTTGCTCATCGGCTGCAACTAGTACTAGTAGCGACAGCTCAAAGTGTCATATCTATTGAGCATTTCTTTTCTTATATTAATTTAATTGTGAATTTGGTGGATTCTTCGTCTAAGCGTCATGATCAGCTACAAGCTGCTTCTGCTATTCGAATTGTAGAAATGACTTCCATAGATGAGCTTGAAACTGTAAAGGGGAAAAATCAAGTTGGGACTATACCACGACCAGGCGACACACGATGGGGTTCTCACTTAAGGTCTCTTCGAGGTTTATTAAATTTATATGATCCTGCTCTTCATGTCTTAAGCGAAATAATCAATGATAAAAGTAGTTTATCCTTCAGAGCATCAGCCGACGGGGCTTATAATATAATGGTATCATTTGAGTTTGTGTTAATATTGCATTTTATGATCGAATTATTAGAAATGAAAGATGATCTTTGTAGGATTTTGCAATCCAAAACTCAAGATATTCTAAATGCAATGGATGTTGTTGTTAATACAAAGATGCTTATTCAGAGATTTAGAGAGAATGGTTGGGATCCGTTGTTTGATAAATTGAAGAGATTTTGTGAGAAACACAAGATAGACATTCCTAACATGAATTCTCCTCGTCAATCAGTTAGGGGTCGGAAACGTAAAGGAAATCCAGTTACCTTAGATCATCATTATCGTATTGATATATTCACTAGTACACTTGATGCTATATTACAAGAAATGAATCGGCGGTTTGATGAAAGCCATGGATCCAAGCCTTGGATATAAGTCATTTAACATCTGTGATATTTGTAAGCTTGTCGAGAAGTTTTACCCTGCTGATTTCACTGATAACGAGAAGTTACACCTAAAGTATCGGTTGAAGCTTTTTGAACTTGATATTCGAGGTAATAAGTATTTCCAAAATTTGTCGAGTATTTTGGAGTTGTGCCAAGTTTTGTCAAAGACGAGAAAGGCCAAGAACTACCATCTTCTGGATAGATTGGTTAGACTTATTTTGACTCTTCCAGTATCCACTGCAACAACCGAACGGGCATTTTCATCTATGAAAATTGTCAAGACGTGATTGCGGAATAAGATGGAAGATGACTTTTTGGCTGGTTCATTACTAATGTATACCGATAAAGAAATTGCCCAAACTTTTGATTTCGACTCAATCATTGATGAATTTGAAGTTATGAAAAATCATCGAGCACAAATTAAGATGCCTAAAGCCAAACTTGATAAAAAAGGTTGGTGTACACTGCCATTATTTTTATATATGTAGTCTCATTGCGAAGAAAAATTAATCTCTTATTATTGTTTTGTTTGCAGAATAATGTATATGGGACATGGTCACGAACTTAATGATGAAATGATGTTTTTGGAATTTTTCTTAACACCTTTATTCCAGGTAACTAAATTAAGAAAATGCGTATGTTTTTATTTATATTTTTATTGGATTTGATTTTGCCACCCTTCGTATAAATTTCTGCGTCCGTCCCTAAATACAAAAAGTCATTACAAATTTTGATAAAATACAAAGTTTGTATCCATCGAGGTCGATGTTTAAAACCTGCATTAAGCAAAATTGAGCCATAACCGCATCGAAAACCTTACTTTTAAAGTACCTATCGATGATTGAGTTCCAAAACGTAATGTCCTGAACTAAAATTTTACACTTGGACATTTCGTCGAATAGTTTTGCTGCATTCGAGATAAAGCGACACTTTATGTGCATTCAGACGATGGAGGTGACGATTAAAGGGTTGAAATGGAGGCCCTGGCGATGGCGCAGTGGAGCCACTCATCATAGCGCGAATAGGGGAGAGGGGAAAAGGAACTTGGAATTATTGATTCGAGAATTGGGGGTATAGGTCGAGAGCTTGTTGGTAGTGGCCTTCTCCCGCATACACCAATCCCATGACCAAAAATCATTCTTCTCGTGCGCCATTAATCAATTTGTAGCTGGTCCTTCGTGAATTTTCTTGGGTGAAGGTGTATCATAAAATTTTTGTCAAAGTGCAGAAGTGTGGTGCGGAAAGAGATCAACGTCTCAGTTTTAGTATTATTTGTATTATTAACGTGGGCGGGTCGGATGAGACTGAGTGGGTCGAATGAGTGATGGGTCAGATGAATGTGTGGGTTAAAAGTGTTCTCATACTATGAGACCCGTCTCATCCAAGTATTTGCCAATAATAAATATGGTGAAATTGTTGTATGCAATATATGGAGTTAAATAGTTGGAATGTTCTAAAGGTCGCTTTCAATAACACATGTTTTGACATGTTCAATTTCTCAATATTAATGTATATAAATAAACTTGAAACAAACTCAAAATAATATAGAAATATAACAAATATTTTGAAAATATTCACTTCACTAGTTATTAGGGTATAAAAATAAATATAATACAAAAACATAACACATGTTTCGACATGATTCACTTTTTCAATGACTGGGATATAGAAAAAAATTGAAAATAATACAAACATAACACATGTTTTGACAGGATTTAATTTTTCAATTACAAGTATGAAACAATGCAAAAACACAACACGTGTTTTAATGGTTCATTTTTTTCAATTATTGGAGTATAAAAATAATGTTGAAACAAAGTGTAAACAACGTTGAAACACAATACAAGTTTTAATAGGGTTCATTATTCCCTTACTTAGGGTTAAGAAATAAAAAAAAAAGAAACAAATGGAAACAAACTATAAAAACGACATAAATTCTAATCCAGTTCACTTTTTAATTATTTAGGGTATAAAATAATTAATTAATAAAATTTTAACATGAGAGAAACTTAATACTGGTATAATTTTTATTTTTCCATTATTTAGGGTATAGAAAAATATTATTAGTGTAATTATACTCCACTTTTTTCATTGATTATATTATTAGAAGAATAATACATATTTTAAAAGGGTCCACTTTTCCAATTATTAGGATATATAAACAAGTAGGAATCAATGTGGAAATAATGTAGAAACATAATACATGTTTTAATTCAAGTCTTCATTACTTAGAGTACAGAAAAAGGTATGAAGTAACGTGGAAACAATGTAGAAACATAACACAGGGTTTAATAGGGTTCACTCTCCCAATTATTAGGGTATAGAAACAAGTATGAAAAAAAAGTGGAAACAATGTCAAAACAAACATGTATTATGTTTCTACATTATTTACACTTTGTTTCTTATTTGCATGTATCCCTTAAATAATGAGAAAGTGGACCACATTAGAACCTATGTAGTGTGTTTACATTGTTTCATAATTGTTCCAAAATTATTTCATATTTGATTCATGTTTGTTTATAGTAATGATGCGACCATAAAGATTGGTTCACCAAGAAAAGAGAGTACTGACCTAAAATTCATTCTTGCCGACATGATAAACCTCAAAATAACTCTTGACGACCTAATCAACCTAAAAAATAAAACTCAAGCCGGAGAGCCCCGGCGTAGGCCCTCCAATGCTTAAGTCAGTTTTCATTTTAATAGTGAATAAACGAGATCTTAAAGTAGGATAAAATCAACTTAGAGTAGAAGTGAGGCCTTAGTCCTCTTTATATAGACAAGAGGCGTGTTCCCAAGCTAGGGTTCCCGTCTCCTGCTCATATCATAATACTATAAATAACCACTGACTTAGAATTAGGTTTCCTCCTATATGCGACGTTACCATAGATATTAGAATTCTCGTATTTTGTTAAGTTACCATAATATCCATGGGCCAACAATCTTACCATGCCCTAAGTTCACCAGGGCCCCATACCATAGTCCATATCAGCCCACCAAGGCTCACATTCCATTAACCGTGAAGCCCAGCTCGGTACTGAGCTGTTATAATACCATTTGCCCCATAAGATCTCGTCACTCCGATATAAGAGATCGACACTCCCATATAAAAACTCACCATTTCTATATACGGCTTGCCTCTCATAAACAAGAGATCGCCCTGCAAACCAAAAACCCGCATGCATATCGGCCTGATTATTGGATGTCGTATCAGCTAGTCCCCCACATTCTACTTGATTGAGGTCGGAGATCGAGTGGAATGTAATCATAATTTTTCCAAAGGTCAATCCCATGCGCCCCCTTGGTAAAAATGCAAACCATCAAAAATCACCTCAGACTTCAGAACATTAAATTCATACTACCATTGTGTCGGACACGTGTCACCCATCCATTTCCTCGTAATATAATATTCTAATGGGCTAAAATATGAAAGGCCCACAATTAACTCTACTCTGCCTTCGTGTCGCCTAAAATTCACCCGTCTTTTCACCTTAGTGCCGCTCCCTACATAACTGTCCTTTCATCTTCTTTCTTTTGTGTATCAAAAACAAAAAAATATATTTCGCCATTTCGACTGCAAAAACCTCCAAAATTCTTTAGCAAGAACACTCGTTCATCTTTGATTCAGAAATTCAACTCTGCAAATCCACCATTCTGTGATACCATGGGTAAGTCCACCTAATTTCATTAATTTAATTTACTGATCTGCATTCAGTAATTTAATTTCTTCATTTTAACTTCAAATTTCTACATTCTGAACATATGTTTTTCCTTACCCTTCCCTATTTTCCGTTTTGCTATGTGCCAATTTAGCATCCTCCGATTCTGATTCCCAGAACCCCAATTCCCCAATGGATCTAACCCTATTCATGACATTTCATCTGAAACTAAATCCATAGAAATTCCTTTGAATTAAAAAAAGTAGGAAAAGTACTAACCAACCTAGAACCAGTCTATTAGACGAACCGACAGGAAGCCCCACATTGGCCGAGCTAGAAGCCCAAACTAGGGTTCTAACTAGGGAAATCCCTAAAGCCATTCCCTTACCTCAATCACGAGAACCTCCTCTGACTGACACAAAATTTTCCTCACTAACCCAGTAACCATCTTTCCCCCATCTTCCCATGCCGACCTGCCCATTTTTTCCCACAGTACCCGGGTCACTATTGAAAACACTTGGGTCATTGCTGACCGCAATCTACTTCCAGCTTTCATTGAGAGCCTCAAACTCCCAGACACTATATAGTTTGTCCAGCCCAAGGCCAGAAAAAATGATCCAAACAACCCCCCTCTTAATCACATTACTGTGTTTGACGACCATGTGAAGGCAGGAATTACATTTCCTCTTCACCCTTTCATGGTCGCTATGGCCGAAAAATATGGAGTCCCCTTACTCCAAATTGCCCCTAATTCCATCAGATTTATCACCGGATATATAATACTATGTATATTTATAATGTAGATACAGACATAGATTTCCTTTTCTTTTGTTATGCAATTAAAAACCAGAAGGGTACTTTTTTACCTTTCTTCTCGCCAAAAGGCACATTTTCTTGTTCGCCCTTCCTCTAAGGTCCATGAATGGCGATCAAAATTCATCTTCCTATACTCTCATGAACACTGGACTTTCCCTACAGAATGGCAGGAGGTAAACCCTGCTAAAAGGCCAATGCTCATGAAGAAGAAAACCCCCTCCATCATAAAAAGTATATAGATCTAATTGATAAATGGAATAAATCTCCTTGTGACGTGGTAAAACTTACCGAGTCCAAGAGGGTTTACTCTTTTGTTGGCCTCAGTCTGCGACCTCTGAAGATGACCGAGTCTGAATTTGGTAGGTTTGACATACCTTATAATTCTCACTCTTTACTTTATATTAGAATGAATAATAACCATTGCTCTTCTTGCAGAATGATTTGTGCTCGTCTGTAGTTCGACGAGCTTGGAAGGTGCGATGGTGACCCAATCAGATTAACTCCTGATGTTATCTCCTCGGCCCCAATAATAAATACAGAGGAGGAGGTAGAGCTTGCTCTTAGAGCAAGAGACATACCGGTGGAGGTCTCTAACTCGGATGGCCAGCTACTTTTGCACACTTCAGTGGGTAAGGGTAAGTAGAAGAAAGCTACACGCGGCCGATATCGAGCTCAGTCCGCATCTCCTCACCCAAAATGCAGCAGCATACAAAGATTATCTAGCTCAAGCTCACTGATTTAAACAAAGGTCTCCTAAACTGCAGTGATGCCGACCAGTTCCATTCGTTCCTTCAGAGCTAAGTTTTGACCCTAAATAAAAAGGATCTGACGACCCTCGACATAGTTGATCACGTGGCACAGATGTTGCTGCATTTTGCTTAGGTAACTATCCTTCAAAACCTCATACTATTAATCATATATTTTCACATACTTGTAACTTGTAACTTGGTCTTATTATTTTTTATAACACAGCTATAATCCATTGTGGCTTCACTATCTAGTCACCTACTGGTTGTCAGCTCCAAGGAGGATTCTGTAAATAAATAAATAAAAAAAGCGTGTAGTGAGCTGGCAGGCCAGACTAGAAAACAAACCAAACAACTTTGTTTAACCCAAGGGGAGTTGGACGAAGCTCGACGTCAAATAGCGGCCCGAGAAGATCTAAATATTTTATAGTGCCACCTAAAGACGACAAGTTCAGAGGTTGCTGGGCTCTCAAAATGCCAAACGGAGCTGGAAGGCCTTCTGTAGGAAAAAGACAAGGAAAAGGAGAAGGAGGTTCATGCGACACATGGTTGGGGAATTAACAAAGGTCATCGCACATTCCTGAGAAGTGAGGTGGGTCGGCAGTGTGTCGCAACTTATAGGAGAAGCTTGATGACGACATACCGCCATATAACTGCCTTTTTTCATAATGTGGGCAGAGGGGCCAAATTGTACTTGAGGACTACCATCGAGCAAGCAAAGCAACAGATCCGGGCAGCTGGACTCACCTTCCAACTAGATGAGGAAAAGTTGGAAACAGATCTGCCTTCGTTCAGTTTCTTTCGAGGTGATCTCGATCAAGATGTAAAGGCCACCTAGTGGATCCATTGTGCAGCTCAGGAAATGGTATCAGTCGTCAGTTCCGAGCTCGACGTCCCTCTGAACGAGTTCGTTCCCCCTATAGCCCCTTGATGTGATTTGCACCTCATAAACTTTGTAACCAAGTTCTCATTCTATAATGAAACTTTATTTTCCTACACCAATAATTTTAGATCTCCATGAATGAATTGTATTGTAGTATGTGAAAACTTACACCCCGAATGTTAAAAGAATAATCCATAAAACCTGTAATCATAGAAATCCACCCACCTAAATGAACCATTAGACCTCAAAGTGTACATAATTGTGTTAACCATAAAACCATAAAAGCCACAACTTAAGAATCACCTTATAACAATAAAACCCATCAACCGTGAACCTCATATAAATCTACAACACCATACCTTTATTGACTTAATTAGTCAGCCCACATTACATCCCAAAAATTTATGCTGATCTATGCAAGAGTCAGCTTATTAAAATTTATCATAAAACTACCACCGACCTAACACAAAATGGTCCAAAGAAAACACGGCACATCAAACCAAGAAAAACAATATTAAACCATATATGACAAAGAAAATCACTCAGTCCCCCATCTTTAGATAAACTGAGGAAAACAAAATAACTAGACCATACCAGACCAAAGAACCCCAACAAACATGTTCAAACAAACGCATAATCAAACAACCATATAAACATATTCGGGTCATACCTCCCAAACCACATAGATAATTAGTCCCCCATACTTATAAACCTATTATAGACTTAACCACGTATTGACCCCTACTCATAAAAAACACATAACCATAAAATTATATCCATCACCGACCTATAAAAGCATCAGCTCGAAACCATAAAAACCATATCCATCGCCGACCTATAAAAGTGTCCGCCCATGACCATAACCACCATATCTATCGTCGGCCTATAAAAGCATCAGTCCATAACCATAAACACCATATCCATCGCCGACCTAATAAATCGTTAGTCTATAACAATAAACACCATATCCATCACCGACCTATAAAAACTTCAGCCCATAACCATAAAACCATATCCGTAAAAACCATAATCATCATCCATTATTATTCATCGCTGACTTAAACGAGCGTCAGTGCATAATTATAAAAAGTTAAAATAAAACCATAACCCATCACCAACCTAAACAAGCATCGGTCCATAGTTATAAAAACTATCAAAAATTTAAACCATACTCTATCACCGAAGGAGTTAGGTATAGTTCTTCTTCAGATAGCAAATATTACAGCTTCTTGTTAGCGCCTTTCCCTCCTCATCTTCCAACATATATGCACCTCCTTTTAACACTTTAAGCACCTTGAATGGTCCCACCTAGTAAGGATCCAACTTCTTCGTGGTATATATCGTTTCAGCACGCTTCCATACTAGTTCGTTGACCATAAAATGCCTCATCTTCACCCGTTTACTATAGGCCGCTTATATCATTTGCTTGTATTTCTCCACGCGTATTGTTGTCTTATCTCTTATTTCCTTAATTATTCTCAGATCTCCCGTAGCCAATATTTCATTCTCCTCTTCATTAAAAGTTTTAGGCGATGCGACCCTCCTACTATTTCCGCTGTGATGGAAGCTTCTATGCTATAAACTAATCTGAAGGGTGATTCAACCGTGGTACACTAGTGCAGAAACTGCATATCCAGAAGGGTAATTCTGCCTATCCAGAACGTCTTTCTGTACCTTCTGTAGTGACATAGTTCTGGATTGGCAGACATTCCAGAACGCCTTTTTTTACCCTTCTGGATTGACAGACTTTCTAGAAGAGTAAAAAAAAAAAC
>BMAC01000344.1:1021554-1059818 GCA_014905375.1 Phtheirospermum japonicum
CTCGAACCAAGTCGTGCAGTCTCAGATTACGTCGGCTAATTTAGCTGATTCCCAGAATTCCTCGTTGCAAGAATATGCGGACAACTCGAGTGGGGCCTCTTCCAGAAATGTGAATTTTGAGGAGAATAATGCGATTTTACAACATGTCTCGTGGCAGCAAGTGATTCCGAGGTTCCGAACTTATACTAAGGTAATGATTTTTACCAAATTAATTACAAAAATAACCTTGAGTTTAATGTAATTACAATAAAACAGCTAACTTTCAAAATTACAAAAATCTATGGGGGGTGTTTTGTAAGTTTGAAATTATAAAATATAAGTGTGTTGATTGCAATTTTTATTATTTATTTGATTTATTTTATTGTTTTGTTATTTATTGATCTTGATATGTTTACTTATATTTTTTATATGCGACATGGTATATGTATGCTCTATGTGTGCAGGTAGTGCAAGTGGCTCTTTGATAAAGCTAAAGTAACTGAGGAAGACTTTATCTTTTTTTTTTTTTGATCTCATATAGTTGAATAAAAAATATTCTTTATCTTTTTTTTTTTTTGGATTTCATATAGTTGAATAAAAAATATTATTGTATTAATATTAGTTTTAGTTTGCTGTGTCTTAGATTCTATTGAAATTTGTTAATATAATTAATATAATCACGGTATATATTATTATTGATTTTGGTGTATTCCTGCTTTCATTTTATTTTTTTTTATTTTTTTTAAACTTTCTAGAAGGTAACTTTTGTAAAACCGTTCTAGTAAATGTACTTTACAGAACGGTATTTTCAAAAACCGATCTTGAAAGTATAACTTACCAGAACGGTAATTAAAAATACCGTTCTGGAAAGTCGCACTTTTAGAACGGTATTTTCAAATACCGTTCTGGTAAGTTATACTTTCCAGAACGGTATTTCAAAATACCGTTCTGGAAAGTTATACTTTCCAGATCGATATTTCAAAATACCGTTCTGGAAAGTCGCGATTTCCAGAACGGTATTTCAAAATACCGTTCTGGAAAGTGTGACTTTCCAGAACGGTATTTGAAAAAACCGTTCTGGAAAGTGGCGGATGAACATGGGATGGTACCATTCTAGAACAGAAAAATTATTTTCTAGAACACTCCGTTTGCTTGGTGAAATTGTAAAATATTTCAAATTGGTAAATAAATCTCAGATCGGTATTATTAAAAATACTGTTCTGAATTTTATTTTTTTAGAAAGACATTCAAGAACGGTTTTTTAATACCCTTCTGGATTGAATAAAAATACAGAACGGTAATTATAATACCATTCTGTTTCGGCAATATTTAGAGAACGGTATTTCATATATCGTTCTGTATCGTAAACTTTCGAGAAGGGTATTTTTTTACCGTTCTGTATCGGTGAATACATCCAGAAGGGTTTTAAATATACCGTTCTGGAAAGTAAAAATATGGGCGGCAAAAAATTTTTATTTACGCGGCATTAAATTGACCAAGACATTTGAGAACGGTTTTATAAATACCGTTCTTGATTGTCTTCCAATCCAGAGCGGTATTTTAAATAACGTTCTGGAATACACACTTTACAGAACGGTATTAAAATACCGTTTTGGATTGTACACTTTCCAGAACGTTATTTAAATACCGTTCTGGACTGACTCATAATCCAGAACGGTTTTTCAATAACCGTTCTGGAATGTATACATTCCAGAACGGTATTTGAATACCGTTCTGGAAAATTGTCAATCCAGAACGGTAATTTCAAAAACTGTTCTTGAAAGTCTAATCCAGAACAGTATTTTAAATACCCTTCTAGATGCACCAGGATGTTCTGTTCTAGAATGCAGTTTCTGCACTAGTGGTAGTTCGCGGGGTTGTCCGATAAGCCCACAAAATGGAGGATAGCTCCTTAATCATGTTAGTAACCATAACATGCCCGTTAGCTTGGGGATGTGCTACTTAGGCAAATCATTTTTTCATTCCCATTGTCTTGCACCAATCATACATCATGTGTCCATTAAATTGTGCACCATTATCTGAGACTAACACTCGCGGCACGCCATACCTGCGAAAAATACTGTTAAAAATAAAATTGATTATTGTCTGCTCGGATATGTTGGTTATAACATCGGCCTCCACCCACTTCGTAAAGTAATCCACCGCGACCACCAAATAATGCTTTTTACAGGGCGTCCTTGGTAATGGCCCTACTATGTCGATACCCCATTGTGCAAATGGGCAAGGAAAGCTCATAACCATCATGTCTTCTACGGGCACATGAATTATGGGTGTGTGCATCTGACACTTCTTACAAGTCATAACGGCTCGCCAGCCATCCCCATTATTCCTATCCAAAAAAAACTAGCTCACAAAGCTATCCCAAAGAATGTCCTACTTTTAGCGTGATCTCCGTAATATCCCTCATAAATTTCCTGCAACACATCCAGCCCCTCTTCTCGTGACAAGCACTTCATTTATGGTCCAAAGTGCAATCTCTTATATAGATACCCATTCATCAAACAAAACTACGCCGCCGTTCTAGCCTCCTTGGTAGATAATTGTATATTTTCGATGACCATCTTATAATGCTCGCCAATCTTATCATTTTCCTATCTCCATCATCTCCTTCCCTTTATTCAAACTGTTGTGAGCCAATTCCATTAAAGTAACCGTCTTCGTGCTGCAAGTACCTAATGCCCCTGCCATCTTGGCGAGCTGATCCACCCTTATATCTTCAACTCGCGGTAGATGCTCTAATCTGAATTCCTCAAACTGGGTTACTCCCTCCTTAAGCGTTCCCAAGTACTCCTGCATGCATTCCTCTCTTGCTTCAAAAGACCCATCATACTGGCGAGCTACCATCCGAGAGTCTGTGTATGCCTTTATCCGTTTTATTCCTAATTTGTTTGCCATCTTGATCCCCTGTAATAATGCCTCGTACTCAGCTTCATTATTGGAGTCTTTAAACTCCAACTTAATCGCAAAATCTAAGTTTTCCCCCTCCAGACTAGTTAAAACAACTCCTAGTCCTATGCCCGTTGTCATGGTTGATCTGTCCACATGTAATAACCATGATTTTTGCTCAGTTTCCCTCTACGCATAATGTAACATCTCTTGTAAAAAGTCTGCCAACACTTATGATTTGGTTGTTGTGCTCGGCCCATATACCACATCGTACTGACTGAGCTAGAGTGCCCACTTTAACAATCTTCCCGACACCTGTTGATTACTCAATATCTGCTTGAGTGCTAAGTTGGTAAGTACCTTGATCTGGTGACCCAAAAATTATGGTCGCAGCTTCCTTTCCATGTAAATAAATGCAAATCTGCCATTATCCAACTCAAAATAGTTCAGCTCCGCTCCCCTTTGCATTCTTCTGATGTAGTAGATAGGTTTTTGAACACCGGCCTATTCCCTAATTAGTAGCGAGCTCATTGCTACCTTCCCAACAAATATGTAAAGAATTAATTCCTCCCCTACCATGGGTTTTATCAATAATAGGATCTCATCCAGGTACTGCTTAAGCTTTTCAAAAGCCTCTGCTTCCTCCTTGGTCCATTCGAACATAAACCCCTTTCCTCAAAGTTCAAAAAAATTAAAAACCTTTTTCTGCCGATCTGGATATGAAGCGACTAAGTCCTGCAATGTGACTCGTTATTACATGTACGTCTCGCACAGCCGGGGGGTGGGGCATCTCTATGACAGCTCGAACTTTTCTAGATTTACCTCAATGCCCCTTGCTGTCACCATGTATCCCCAAAATTTGCCTAGTTGTTTTGCATGTAATTGTTGTATTTTTCCAAGTATTTTTAGTTAGAGTTTTATGTTTATTTTAGTAGTTTTTAGTAGAATTTTATTATGTTTTTATGTGGTTTTTCTTGTTTTGTTGTTATTCACTTGACTTGTTAATTTTATATTTTAATGGGTTAAATAGTTCAATTACCTTGAGGTTTGGTGTAATTCTTGGGTTTTAATAATTAAAATTCTCTTTTAATATGTGGCTTAATGATTTTTAAATCAAACTAAGGCATGGAGACCAAAACCAAGTCCAACCTTGCCTATTTACATGCCCAATTCAGTGCCAAAAGCAAGCTTAAAGGGGGCAAACATTCTGGAATGCTGGCCTAGCCTTGCCTGGGCTTGCCCATTTTCATGCCTAAGGAGCAGCACCCCTAGGCAGCATTTCGGTGGCTGAAATATCGCCCAAAACGCAGCCCGGGCATGCCCAGAGTGGCGCCCAGCTCCCTCCCCAGCTAGCGCCCAGCTTAGCCTATTTCAGCGCCTGAAATTTTGCCCAAAACGCAGCCCAGAGTGGCACCAATTCTTTCCTACTCCAGTGCCCCACTCCAGCCCCAGCAAGCCTACTTCGGAGACTAAATTCTTGCCTAATGCAGCGCCCACTCAAGCCTCCAGCAAGCCTAATTTGGAGCCTACATTCTTGCCTAATGCAGCGCCCACTCGAGCCTCCAGCAAGCCTAATGCAACGCCGAAGATCAGCCCAAGGACACCCAGGACCCATCAAGGATGCCCAAACCAAGCCACCTTGAGCCAAGATCGAGCCACCTTGAGCCATGGTCGAGCCACCTTGAGCCAAATCAAGCCAAAATGTCCAAAAAGCCCAATTTGACCCATTTAACTCCATTTAAACCCAATTAGAACTAGTATAAATAGAATACAACTCTCATTTTTGTAGAAGATCACTCCCTTCCCAACCCTAACTTTGGTTTGGGATCAAATTTCAATCAAGCTCTTGGATAACTTTCTCTCTTAGGTTTTAGATTCAATTTCAAGCTTTGATGTAATTCCTTTTCTAGATTAGATTTAATTTCAAGCACCTCCTTAGGTTTGTAAGCCTAAGAAGAATCCAAATACTACTTTGGATTGTTACTTTTGATGCAATTACATTCAATCTTTGTTTCATTTCTTAATTCAAGTAAGTTTCCTTTCAATTTCATGTTTTATGCTTTATTTCCATGCTTTGTTCTTCATTTCCATGCTTGTTCTTCATTTTATACTTTTTGTCTTAGAACCTTGAATTCTTGTTAGATCTTAAGAATTAGATATGGAATCTAGATGAGCGACACATCTAGATCATAGATCGAGTCTTAGATCGTCTTGATTTCAAGTTTTTCCTATGCTTTATTTGTAATTTTATTTTCATGCATAGTTTTAGGTGAAATCTTAGATCTACTCTTTGTTGCTTGTTATTTTCCTTAAAGTTTTAAACTTTTACGTCAACTTTTCTTTCTCTTTCCGTTCATGCTTTCAATTTTTGCTTATTTACAATATTTAGGCTTTTATGCATAGTTGTACCTTGTGCTTGCATGCTTGTACTTGGTGAAAAAAATGCTTGTTATTGCTTATTTCCTTTATCGCTTTGCATTTTCTATTTGAGGCATACGACGAGGCATCCGACCAATATGAAATTTCAATTCCTAGTGTATTTTAGATAGGTTAATTGCTTTATTTATATTTCCCAAGCTAGAAACACAATAAATCCTTCAATTGAATCGAATTCTGATAATACTAAGACAAGAAACCTATGATTTATTCATCACCACAAAAACTCTTCTAACAAGATGGCGCCGTTGCGACTCGGCTTGGTTAAGGCTTTCGATTTGGTTGTAGTTCCATTGTGTTTTTAAGCTTTCTTTGTTATTTGACATTTTTTGTTTAGTATGCAACGTTCGTATAGTTATGGTGGATCCATTCCGAACATGGGAGGGAATGGTGCAAACCATTTTAGGAATGGAATGATGTATAATGGATTTGGCAACGTGGGAGGGCATGGTGCAAACCACGTTGCCAATGGTGGTTTTGGTTATGGTCAACCCGGCGTGGTGCAAACCGTGTCGGGTTTGATAGTTTCTCGGGCGTGAATGGTTCCTTGGGTGGTTATGGAGCTCCAAATTCCTATCCGAACGTGCAAGCTCCATATTCCTATCTGAACGTGCAAGCCCCAACTTCCGGCTCGTATGGCTATGGTGCTACACAAAATTATCCGAATATGCCGAGCCCGAATCCCGGCCCATATGGAACCTCACCCGGTTATAATTTCACTCCTATGTCGATGACTCCGAGTCGACATGTGGGTGGTGGATATCAGAATCCCAGCTCGTATGGCGATTCTCATCCTTCCAATTTCAATCAAAGCCCCAGTTGGTGCCGCTACTATGCGTACTTTGGAGGTTTGAGCTCTGATGCAACCCCCGTCCGCACTATAAGAGATTTCAACAAACCATTTTTGGGGACGTTTCATCCTCCCGAGCCAAAATCTTCGCAAGCGACGTATTCTAAGGCAAGCATGGATTATTCCCCTAAGGATCTCGAGGCTTACGAGTTTTTTGGAGGGCCGAGCACCATTGTTTCAAGTGGACCTCCCATCCGCACGATGAGAGATGTTAGTCAACCATTTGTGGGGACGGCTTACGATGTCAATCTTACCCCAGTTGGTGGCTCCCCTAGTGCTCCAAAGTCCGATCCGTATGAGTTGTTTGGAGATGCGAGCTACATTGTCCAAAGTGGCCCTCCCGAGCGAACAACTTCTCGAGCAATATATTCAAATGTTATTGAAGCGAGTGAGGTTTTATCTTCTCGGGAGCTTGAGTTGATAAAGAAGATACCGGATATGAAGGCTCGACTTACTACGTTATCTAGCCCGTGCCCCCACCGACTCTTCATCCTCTTGTAACTCCTCACGTGGGCCTATTTTGTCCAGCTACTCCGATCACGATCCTCAATAAGTGTGGGGTTGACAAGCGAGAAATTGTGCGATAATTAACGATTTAATTCCGATATTTTTATGTGCTTAACATTCTTATATATATTCATTTCTCGCATATTTGTGATCATGAGTAGTCGAGCACCAATTGTATATTTCCTTCTTATTTTGTAGTGTTTGGTGCTGTATTACGTGAATGTTGTTTCACAAGGAAATCGAGAGACGAGGATTGATGAATTGATGAGAGAAAACCGGCAAATCAAGAGGTAGAGTCGATGCCGAGGAGGGTCCGCGTCAGTCGACGCTATATGCGGCGTGCGCACGCGTCGGTCGACGCAAGGTCAACGGGAAGCTGCAGTGGCATCGATTTAAGGTCCGTCGATCGACGTAATGTCAATGATCACTCTCTGAAGCGTCGATTGGAGGTGCATTGGTCGATGCAAGCGAGCGAGGCGCGTCGACGCCGAGGGCTGGCACGCGCTTGTCGACGCCGACTCGACCTAGTTATTTTTGGAAGGAAACTTGCGTGGAAAGAAAGAAGAATCCTATATAAACCCAACCTTATTTCGTCCTAAAGACATATATAAACATATCTTAGGGTTCCATGGAGTTCCATAGAGGTCCCAATTCATCCCAAATCATCCATACGCAAGAAAACTTGAAGATTAAAGCTTCAAAACGCAAGATTCAGGTTCTACACATCGTTTCTCCTATTTTCTCAAGAATTATATTTGTTTATCTGAACCTTTTCCTTTAGTTTCTTAACTCCATGAGTGAGTAAACTTATTATCTAGTTCTAGGGATGTTGAAACCCTCGTGAAACTATGTTTAATTGATTTATGAAATATTACCTTTCGTTCTTCATATGCGATTGCTTGTGTTGTTCAATTTTCAATTTATGATTGCTTAATTCTTAATTTGGCTTGATCACATAGATTAGGGATTGATTATCTATTTCTAGAAATAGGATTGCTTCCCGTGTAATTGTCGTAATTACTATTTCTTTGAAGCAACTAATGATTGCGAATCGTTAGGGAAAACACAACATAGGTTGAATAAACCGAGCTTATGTGTTTATTGCCTAGATTAATCTATTTGCCTGATTATTAATGTTGTTGTTGGGTTGACCCTAGAGAGATTATTCTAGGTTATTCAATAATTAGATTCAATTAAAAAGCTTATTTTAATTGAGTAAACGGTAAGGGCAAATTCGAGTAGCAGAGCTTATTGCTACTTAGGGTTTTTAGTCGCACATGATGAATGGATTATGATATTGTGGTTGGTTAAATGAGTGAATCGAGGGTGTAAAATGAACTAGAACTAGACTTTTATTATTATTAAATTTTCCGTTAATCATTTTCTTGTTTGCTTTTAATCACTTGCTTAGTTAATTTTCTTAGAATAATTCAATATTTAAAACCCCGTATTTTTAGTTCAATAAAATACGAATTATCACAATCTAACCACACTCCTCGTGGGTTCGACCCTTACTTATCGCTACTACTAGTTAGTAGAGAGAAGCTGAGGAAAATAAAATATTTAATTTGACACTGACGATGAGCGGTCAAATTTTGGCGCGGTTGTTGGGGAGTGACACGTTAAATTGTGATTTTTAGTATTTTAGTAATTTTATTTTTATATTTATTACTAATTTTGTTTTGGAACAAATTGAAGTCTTGTTGAGTGTTTTCTCGGGTGAATGAACTTGAGATCATCCGGGAAATAAGATTTGCATTACTATCCGGAAATCAACAAAAGAGGTCGTGAATTGAAGAAGAAGAAGAAGAAGAAGAAGAAGAAGAAGAAGAAGAAGAAGAAGAAGAAGAAGAAGGAGGAGGAGGAGGCTTCGAACTCGGAGCAGGTACTACCCAACTACATATCTGAGGATTCTTCAAGCGAGAGCGAAGAAGGAGAAAATGAGATGATGGTTGGTCAAGCAGAACGAACGTTGAAGGAGTTGGCAAATCTCGACCTACCATAACAACCATTGTGCATTACTTTTCCAACGGTGAATGATGCTACATTTGAATTATGATCCGGACTAATCCATCACCTACCTTTATTCCATGGACTTACTGGCGAGGATCTGCAAAAACACTTGAAATAATTCCATGTCATTTGCACAAGCATGAAGACGAAAAAATCAAGCTAAGGGCATTCCCCTTTTAACTAAAAGACCTAGCCAAGGACTGGCTATACTACTTACCTTCGGGATCCATCACTACGTGGGGGGATATGGAGAGAACATTTTTGCAGAGATATTTCCCCGCATCACGAGTGGCAAATCTTCGAAAAGACATTTGTGCGGCTAGGCAGACGCAAGGAGAAACGTTGCACGAGTACTGGGAACGATTCAAGAGGCTTGTTGCAAGTTTTCCTCAACACCAAATGGGCGAAAAACTACTAATTCAATACTTCTACGAGGGATTATTTCTCACCGATCGAAACATGATTGATGCTGCTAGTGGAGGCACCTTGATGGACAAGACACCGACGGAAGCAAAGGAACTAATATTGAACATGGTAGCCAATTCTCAGCAATTCGGCAGCCGTGATCCTTCATCGAAATTGGTGAACGAGCTGAGTATTGATTCATTAAAAACCCAATTAAGTGAGTTGAAGGCCATGATGAGTGCGGGAGGAGCCCCAAAGGTTCAACCATGCGGCTTATGCGAAACACTGGAGCATGTTACTGATGATTGCCCACATTTTTACACCGTACTCGAGGCATATGTGAATGCTTTGGGAACCGGAAATGGGCAAGGGAGAAAGTATGGTTCGTACCCCCATACTTTCAATCCAAGATGGGGCGACCACTTCGGCTTTCGATGGAGGGATCAACAAGGGGGGCAAAATTTTGCGAACCAAAACAACACCCGACAACAAGGGGAAAACTCGTCACCGTCACTTGAAGATTTAGTGAAATCGATGGCGACAAGTTCCGCCCAATTTCAATAAGAGACCAAGGCATGCATACAAAACTTGGAGACACAAATAAGTCAGATGGCTTCACACATAAACAAATTGGATGCATAAGGCAGTGGCCGATTACCACCTCAAACCGAGGAAAACCCAAAGAATGTGAGCGCCATAACGACGCGAAGTGGCAAAAAGGTGGAAGGACCGGACAATTTAATGCCAGAGCTGGAAAATGAAGACAAAACGGATGGAGAAAACACGGAGCCAAAATGTGCTGGAAAGGGTAATCCTAAACCTTCTAATAATTTTGATAACCCCGTTGTTTCTCCTCCTAGGACCGAGCCACTTCCATTTCCATCAAGAATCAAGCGCCAAGCTAAGGAAAACACAGAGAGGCAGATACGAGACGTTTTCAAGAAGGTTAAGATCACTATTCCACTTGTCGCTGCGATCAAGCAAATTCCTCGTTACGCCAAGTTCCTCAAAGACTTATGCAATAACAAGAGAAGGTTAAAAGGAGATGAAAAGGTCCTAATGGGGGCAAACATCTCAGCTGTATTCCAAAAGAGCTTGCCACAAAAGCGGAATGACCCGGGCATGTTTTTTATTCCATGCACGATTGGAGACATGCGAGTCGAGCGAGCCATGCTAAATTTGGGGGCGTCAATAAATGTTATGCCACGCACCATTTTTGATTGTTTAAAGGTTGGGCCATTAAAGAAAACTGGGGTAGTGATCTAACTTGCCGACCGAAACACTGCCTACCCTGATGGTGTTATTGAAGATGTCCGCGTAAAGGTGGACGAGTTGATTTTCCCAGCCGACTTCTATGTGTTGAGCATGAACGAGTCCGCATCAAAATCGCCACCTATCTTACTAGGGCGACCGTTTTTGAACACTGCTCAAACAAAAATCGACGTTACTCGAGGCACTCTAACAATTGAATTTAACAGTCACATTTGTCAATTTAATATTTTTGATGCTTTGAAGTTACCTGACTGCGACAACTCCATTTTTGCACTTGATTGTTTTGACTCTCTAGCACAGGAAATTCTAGAAATGCACAAACAAGATGAGCTCGAGACGGCGATTACACGAAGTTTAGGGGAGGACTTGATGCTTTTGAGTTAACCCCTCACTGAGCCAACTTGGGAAGACGACGTACAAGAGATAATGTCGGCCTTACGCGCACTTAGTTCAAAACCAAGAGAGGAGGATGTGAATTTCATCAAACTTCCCGAATCACACGAGAAAGCCGTTCCATCCATAGTCAAGGCACCAGAGCTCGAACTCAAAACCCTACTGGAGCACTTAAAGTATATCTTCTTGGGAGATAACAAAACACTGCCTGTGATAATTTCATCACGATTAGATAAATTTCAAGAGGCATCACTGCGACAAGTACTCAAGGATAACAAGCAAGCAATCGGGTGGACCATAGCGGATTTGTAAGTGATAAGCCCTTCCATGTGTATGCACCGAATTTTTCTCTAAGAGAATGTAGCACCGTCTAGGGAACCCCAAAGACGATTGAATCCACCAATGATGGAGGTGGTAAAGAAGGAGATTCTGAAACTGCTGGATGTTGGTGTGATCTATCCATTTCTGATAGTCGCTGGATGAGCCCGACTCAAGTCGTTCCGAAGAAGTCGGGGGTAACGGTGATCGAAAATCAAGAAGGCGAATTGGTTCCAACAAGGATGCAAACGGGGTGGCGAGTTTGTATTGATTATCGTAAGCTGAACACCATGACCCGCAAGGACCATTTTCCTCTTCCGTTTCTTGACCAAATGATTGAGAGGTTGGCGGGCCATTCATACTACTGCTTTTTGGATGGCTACTCGGGATATTTTTAAATCTCTATAGCACCCGAGGATCAAGAAAAGACTACCTTCACATACCCTTTCGGCACATTTGCCTATCACCGCATGCCATTTGGACTTTGCAATGCACCGACCACGTTCCAGCGATGTATGGTAAGCATCTTTTCGGAATATGTTGGCGAGATCATAGAGGTCTTTATGGATGACTTTAGCGTTTATGGCAATTCTTTTGAGGTATGTCTTGAGAACTTATCTTTGATTTTGAAACATTGTGTCGACACGAACCTTGTGTCAAATTGGGAAAAATGTCATTTTATGGTGGAATAAGGTATAGTTTAGGATACATTACTTCGTTAAAAGGTACAGAAGTCGATAAGTCTAAGATTGATACTATAGCAGCATTGCCTTACCCCGCCAATGTGCGGGAAGTTCGTTCTTTTCTTGGCCATGCAGGATTTTATAGGAGATTTATCAAGGACTTTTCGAAGATCGGGTCGCCACTTTGTAGGCTCTTGCAAAAAGATGTGGAGTTTAAAATCGATGATGACTGCAAGAAGGCCTTTGACACACTGAAGGAGCGGCTGACCACTTCTCTAATTATCCAACCGCTGAGGTGGGACCTACCCTTCGAGATCATGCACTAGTGCAGAAACTGCATATCCAGAAGGGTAATTCTGCCTATCCAGAACGCCTTTCTGTACCTTCTGTAGTGACATAGTTCTGGATTGACAGACTTTCTAGAACGCCTTTTTTTACCCTTYTGGATTGGCAGACTTTCTAGAAGGGTAAAAAAAACTGTTCTAGAAAATAATTTTTCTGTTCTAGAATGGTACCATACTATACTTATTGCCTTTTTCCAGATCGGGTTTTTCAAAAACCGTTCTGGAATGTCCAACTTTCCAGAACGGTATTTTTCAAAAACCGTTCTGGAATGTCCAACTTTCCAGAACGATATTTTTAAAATACCGTTCTGGAAAGTTGGACATTCCAGAACGGTTTTTGAAAAATAACGTTCTTGAAAGTCGCACTTTCCAGAATGGTATTTGAAAAAAACCGTTCTGGAAAGTTATACTTTCCAAAACGGTATTTTAAAAAAACCGTTCTGGTAAGTTATACTTTCCAGAACGGTATTTTAAAAAAACCGTTCTGGAAAGTTCGATTTTCCAGAACGATTTTACAAAAATTACCTTCTAGAAAGTTTAGAAAACAAAAAAAATAAAAATAAATGAAAGCAGGAATACACCAAAATCAATAATAATAAATATTGTGATTATATTAATTATATCACCAAATTTCAATAAAATCTAGGACACAGCAAACTAAAACTAATATTAATACAATAATATTTTTTATTCAACTATATGAAATAAAAAAGATAATAATAAAGTCTTCATGAAACCTTAGGATCGCCAGATTCACCATCAACTATTAGCTCACCGTCTTCATAAAGTACCACTCCCTGCAAAATGAAAACGTAAGAACTTCTCGTAAGAAATTAACATATTACCACCGAACACAATCAAATTTAGTAAAGGCATCCATTATTCAAAACTGAAAATTATCTATTAACAACATGATCTTTTCATAAACAGGAGATTGGTAGCCAACAATATGCATTTCATCAAGTCTTGTTTGATGTGTATAATACTAAGAAACTACCCATAAACAATGGCCTGTCAAACGATACTTGGCATCAATTTCATCAATAAATATGACTGATGGTCTATTTACCTGTAGAAGAACATATATTTTCGAAATTTATTGTACTTGATAAAATTTCTGTAATTTGCCACAAAAAAACCCTCAGGTTTGGGGCTATGACACAAAGACCCCAAGAAATTCCAATATTACAAAAAAAAACCTGAAAAGGGTTCTATCATAAATTTTTCGGGGTAACCATATTATTTTCTTGAAGGTAAAGGGGTTTTGAATTATGAACAGAAAGAATATAATATTAAATCAAATCTAAACATATAATCCCCAAGAACACATAATTTATCGTAAAATAGTATATTTGAGCTTAATAAAATAATATAGTAATTATCTTAAAACAAATAATCCCCAGCAATATCGTAATTATCCCTAAACATATAATACCCAAGAAAACATAATTTAAAACAAATAAAATAAATAGTATATTTGAGCTTAATAAAATAATATAGTAATTATCTTAAAACAAATAATCCCCAGCAATATCGTAATTATCCCTAAACATATAATATCCAAGAAAACATAATTTAAAACAAATAAAATAAATAGTATATTTGAGATTAATAAAATAATGTTTGTCATTAGCTAATAAAATACATACCGAAGGGTAAGGCCATTTGTAATGCCTGCTCCACCAGTCGAGCAGTCAAGTAACTGTTGGCGAGCCTCCTTAGGCAGCTTCCCTTTCTTTCTCTTCTTCATGAATTCCTGCTTGAGGATGCCCAAATAACAGCTGTATTTCCGTAAAAGCTGGCCTTTGAGCTCTCRATCCTCCGCTTGAGGGTTTACAAAACTGTTGTTTGYTGGCCTTTGAGCTCTCGATCCTCCGCATGAGGGTTTACGAAACTGTTGTTTGCTGGGAGAATTATCGCAACATTATCAGGTAGACTATAAGAAGGATCCATAGCTGAAAAGGCTGGTACTGGGAAATCATCCTATGGATATGCGAAAAGCAATATCGAGTTAAAAMATATTCGAACAAGTCTGGCGATCAGGAAAATATGATGCTCTGAGTTACCTGCTCTGTGAAAGCTAAAAGAAACGGTGAATATATCTAYTGTCCGAACGAACGGCGCATCTTGGATCYCTYTCCGAGTGGATCGAACCTCAGATAAATACAAAAACCACCCCTAAGGTTTAGATTAATTTTTAAAAAAATTGACATTTATTTTGTCTTACAATAGTGCACCCTCAATAGGGGGCTATTTGTAAGATAAATACAAACGGAAGAGGGTTATTTCTAATTTAAAAGATAAATGGGTCTTTTCTAAAATTAGACTAAACCTCATGGGTTATTTTTGTAATGAACCCTAAAATTTATGCATTAACAAATCATTTTCTTTTTTCGGGCATTTCAGTATCAGCTTGTCTTAAGCACAAGTTATACGATCTTCATTTAAACTAAATCTTTTGTAGCAAAAAATATCTAAGAAACCGAGCATTTACAAAAAATAGCAATTGAGATACAATTCAGGAGGCCTTGGACAAGTAAAACGCATCTATTTACAAGAATTGAAGCTTCCAACTTTAACTGTTAGTCTTTGTATTCCRCAGTAACTCTTTGCTCCAATCTCATAATCAAAAGGAATCAACAAGGTTCTGTAATCAGAGGCCGTACCAAGTCATCAAGAAGTACATCTCGATTGTAAAACCTCAACCTATTATGTTTTCGCATGATCCTCACACCACTTATTGACTATTTTTTAYTTCGTCTCAAATTTTAGCCTTTCAAAGGAAAAACATTGTATCAACCCCAATTTCAGTTCCATTTTCAAAAATAAAATATGGTAAATTATAAAATGTACCCCGAGATTTAGCCTATTTACAAAAAAACCCAGCTATAATTTAAAAAACTGGCAAAAATATCCTTTTTCAAATTCCTTAATGACCCAAAAAAAAACCAAAAAAAAACAAAACAACAACAATAATAATAATATAAAAGGCAAGAAATTATGCAAGTTAACTAAAGAAAATTACCTGGGTGACATTTGTACGATCCAAGCAGTCAATGCAGTCAAAGAAGTATCCTTAACAATCATGGAAAAAATAGAGCCATTTAAAGGGGACAGTATACCATGGACCCAGGTGCCACCTTATAAGGTGCACCTATAATTTAATTTATCATCGTATATAACTGGTACATATCATCACATATAACAGATACATATCATCACATATAACTGGTACATATCATCACAAGTAATTGAAATTCTAAATCTAAAATTTAAAATCCTAAAATTAAAAAAATAAACCTAAAACAATAAATTAAACCCTAAAAATGAAAAATTAATCCCTAAAATAAAAAACTAAACCCTGAAATTGAATATTAAACTCTAAATCATAAATTTCTATCGCATATCATCACATATAACTGACACATATCATCACATATAACTAACACATATCATCACATATAACTGGCAGAATGATAGAAATAAAATGGAAAATTAAATTAAAAAAATAAAAAAACTAAACCTTAAAATGAAATATTAAACCCTAAAAATGAAAAACTAAACCCTAAAATGGAAAAGTAAACCCTAAACTCTAAATCTTTGACACATATCATCACGTATAACTACCATATATCATCACGTATAACTGTCAGATATCATCACATATAACTATCAGATATCATCACGTAAAACAGGGTGCACCTAGCAAGGTGCACCCAGGGTCCACCTAATAAATTGCCCCATTTAAAGGTACTCATATCTGCTCTCTGAAATGCTAAACAACTGATAATGGATGCCTAAAAAAAAAAATAATAAAATATTATTTTCAAAATAGCATTAGATCCACTTGCAACCTTGAAGATAACAAAAGAAAAAAAGAGAATATAACTAGAAGTTTTCAAAATCAAAGAATTCTTGTCTTTAAAATCCAATCCTCAATGTTTTGTAAAAACTAGACGTTTTAATATAAAAATAAAAAATAGGGATAGTTACAAATCCCACCCCTGAGTTTTGAGCTAATTACACAAAAAAACAGACATTTTTGCAAATAAAAAAAAAATCTCAAAGATTGACTACATCTTATATTTCTCCCTTCACACTAGTCTATGCAATTCAACTTCAATAAATAGAACATCACCATGACACAGAAGAACCATATCTTATGACAGGGTCATTTGATAACTCTATATCAGTTTAAGGTAAAAAAAAAAAAAAAACCTGTTAGAGAATGAAAGAATTTGAGCAAATAAAATTAATAAATTATCAAAAGCTAAACCGAATATCATACCTATATCTATTCAAGGCCATAGCAAATATATATTTACAAATCATTATACTTGGCCATTTACGTAGGAAAGAAGCTCAGGAATTTAAGTACATTAACATTAATCCCAAAAAACAAATTTTAACTAAAATACCACCAACCAGTTCAGTCAATCACAGGAAAATAAAAAAAGCTCTATCCCAAATATTAAATACACGGACAAATATGATGGGTGCTCAATTAAACTCCAAAACAAAAACAATAATCAGGCAAAGGACCAAGTGTCACAATTTCTAATCACGAGAAATAACAAATAACTTAATGATTATCCACTGGTGAGCCAACTTTTTTCAATGCATTAACGGAAAAAACAATTGTAGAATCAAGACAAAAAAAACCTTACAATCTGAAGTTTAACTGTCTTTCCATCTTGCTCCATAGTTCGAATTTTCTGTTAAAAAAAATAATAAAAAATTGGTCACTCGAACAAATTTGGGATTATACCATATTAATCTCAAAACACTATGATCTAAGTCTTACAAAGTCGACACCAATTGTGATGATGTAACTGCCAAGGTATGAATCATCCTGCATGAGAAACATAATAGTCCATCAATGCTCCCAAATTTCAACTAGAAACCAACACTTAGAGGGTAAACTGATGAATCCACCACACAAGCAAACATTTGAGCAAAACATATCTTAGTAGCCACCTAATTAATTGCCAATAATCATTTTTCTTATTCCAATTACCACAATTGAGCAAAATTTAAAATCTTACAGCAAATCTCAG
Organism: Phtheirospermum japonicum; assembly: GCA_014905375.1. NCBI lineage: Eukaryota > Viridiplantae > Streptophyta > Magnoliopsida > Lamiales > Orobanchaceae > Phtheirospermum > Phtheirospermum japonicum. The sequence goes on from BMAC01000344.1 coordinate 1,038,719, forward strand.
GAGAAGACATGACTTACCAACGCCAGAATCTCCAATTAAAAGCAGTTTGAACAAGTAGTCACTGAAAGACAAAAAATGTCAAATGATATTATAATACGAGTAAGATACCGAATATGCGTAAAATACTGCTGCTGAGTATAAGAATTTTCCAGCTGTTCTGCACCACCACGTAAATACACATAGAGACCGAGTTGAAGAAAATACCATCTTCAATACTTATATTGCTAGGTATTTGAGGTTTTTATGCATGTAGTAATTATCTGATCTACCCATTTTCTACTAATAGAATAGTTAATGAATTTATATTTAATAGAATACCCAAAATTAGTGACTTATATCTAACAAGGAATGACAGTAAAATAATAATAAAAATTCAACAATGCAAGCCATTCGAAACAAAACGACTAGGAAAACATAACATACATCACAGGGGCTTTATGAGGTTGAACTCTTGTCATCGTCATCGTCAGCATCAACGTCATCAACTTCAGGGTCCTCTTTTGATTCGATGCTCTCCTGTTTGCTGGTGTCATAACACGTCCAGTCATTGGATCAACTGGCCTTGTGTTACATGGACCCCCCTTTCGTCCCTGCAAGCATTGGCGGTGGGGGTAACAAGCCTGCTCGGAATAGAAGGCACTGGACAGGGTCCGAAGGCTGCGCACCAACAGAAAGCCAATACGTACAAGGTGATTGGAGATGTCAGGACAAAATAAAAAGGTATGAATGTATTTTGGTGAAAACTAGGATACTAAATTCCATACTGTGTTTACTTATTTATTGTCTTGGGTTTTTTATAAGCACGATTTTGGCGGAGAAAAGGTTGGACCAACAGGAATGATTTTTTATTTTTTTTTAAATCAAATAAACCCACTTTTTCTTGTTTATTGTTTTAACTCTGATTGAACGGATCAAGGATATGAATTTAAGTTGCTATAAAGTCCTTTAAATCATTTGAATTAGCTCGCTAATGTACAGTTCATGTTATTTGGGAGGGATCAAGGAGAAGTTATACTTTGAATTGTAAAGACGAAATGATATCATATCAAGAGTAATTTATCACCACGATTATTCAACATAACAAGTGAAATGAATTTGTAAAGCAAACTATCATAACCATACTGCCATTCAAACTGTGTTAATGAATATGTTAAGCCAAATTTGCAGAATGCAAGTCAATATTGTTTCAGATATCAAATCATCAAATTCCTCAAAGGGACAGATTAATTGGAAACCGATCTGAATAAGCTTATTAGATATAAACAACAGAATAACAGAACCACTCAAAACACATCATGCATCCACAGGGTGAAAGTCAGATTTCAGAAGCTAAGCAACCTAAAAAAATCTGAATTAAAATTTCAATCACTTACTTCACTCGGTCAAAATTAATACCCATCCTTTTGCCACCATCTTGACCTGCATGATTTCGCAAATTAAATATTAATTAAAATTTAGAAAAGGGGAAGTTAAAAATAAATTTAAAAATAAAATAGGAACTCCAAGCTACAGTCGGATTCCAAGTGAACATAAGTACAGAATGAAAAGGCCTAATCGACTCAGGTGTGGAAATAGAGAATCAATCTCCAAAAATGAAAATTCTAATCCAAATACTGATGAATCGATGCTACAACAAGAATTCAAACTCCGTATAGCCGTGTGTAGATAATAACTATCGGGAAAATTGAAAAAAAAAAAGATAGAGAATTGGGACGAGAATGCTAATTTAGGGTTTATCAGGGAGGGGATTGTATAGCCGTGGGGTATGGAGTCTAATGAGTAGAGAGAAATCTTGGAGTGAATCGAGCAACAGTACCGTACATCTCTGGCTCTTCCCCTGATTACTTTCCTGGCGAATTTAGCTCCGTAGATGGATTTCCCCTCCACCGTTTGTTCAGTGGGTTTTTTCATGGCGCACAAGCCTTCAACATCCAAGAAGATATATAAATTAAAGAAAAAGAGACGGATGACGAAGATAAGAGGAAGGAGGTCTTACGTTGCCGCCGTAATGGATTTCGTCCACGAACGGCGGTCGGGAAGAGACACTTTAAAGAGAACTTTAAAAATAACAATAAAAATAGGAGAATAGATAGGGAAGGGTAGCGGCGAGAGAAGGGTGAAACGGGAGGGAACTCACCTTCTGCGTGTAATTGAGAGGGGGCTAGGGTTTAGATAAAAAATGGGCTGAAAATTAATGAAAAATGATAAATAGAAATCCAGAACGRTATTTTATTTACCRTTTTGTATCGACGGACTTTCGAGAACGGTATTTTATTTACCGTTCTGTATCGACGGWSTTTCGAGAAYGRTATTTTATTTACCGTTCYGYATTGGCGATTAAATCCAGAACGGTTTTAACAATAYCGTTCTRAAAATTGAAAATATGGGMGGTAAAAAAATTTCATTAAYGCGGTTATAAATTGGGAAAGACTTTTGARAACGGTTTTAAAAAAACCGTTCTGGAGTGACATAYATTTCAGAAMGGTATACAAATAACRTTCTGRAATGTAAACTTTCCRGAACGGTTTTACATTACCGTTCTTGAATGTACAAATTGCAGAACGTTATTTGAATACCGTTCTGGATTGACACATAATCCAGAACGGTTTTTCCATAACCGTTCTGGAATGTCTACTTTCCAGAACGGTATTGTAAAACCGTTCTGGAAAATCATCTATCCAGAACGGTAATTTCAAATACCGTTCTAGAAAGTGTAATCCATAACAGTATTTTAAATACCCTTCTGGATGCACCAGGATGTTCTGTTCTAGAATGCAGTTTCTGCACTAGTGATGTGTGATGCGAGTGACTATGCTGTGGGAGCTGTGCCAGGGCAGAGGGTCAATAAAGCGAACCATGTGATCTATTATGCATCGAGGACCTTGAACCCTGCCCAAGGAAATTATACTATCACGGAGAAGGAGCATTTAGCTGTTGTGTTTGCCCTTGAGAAATTCCGTTCATACATCATTGGATCGAAGGTGGTGGTTTTTATTGATCACACGGCCCTGTGACATCTACTTATAAAGAAGGAGACGAAGCCAAGGCTCATACGGTGGATTTTATTACTCCAAGAATTCGATTTGGAAATCAAAGACAAAAAGGGAGCTGAAAATACCGTCACCGACCACCTTAGTAGATTAGTGCACATAGAAGACGAGCTACAACTTGATGAGAGATTTCCGGACAAGCAGCTACTTGAAGTTGAACACGTAGATCCTTGGTATGCTGACTTGGTAAATTTTCTAGTTGATTGTGTGTTTCCAACAGGATTAATGAAAGCAAGGAGGGACAAGCTGATGAGTGATGCGAAGTATTATGTATGGGACGATCCATACCTTTGGAGGTATTGTGCTGATCAAGTCATTCGAAGCTGCGTTCCTGAATCGGAGTTCCACGCTATTCTTTCATTTTTCCATTCTCATGCATGTGGAGGACATTTTGGATCAAAGAGAACTACGCATAAGGTACTTGATAGTGGTTCTTATTGGCCGTCCCTGTTTCGAGATGTGTATGAATTTTGTAAGTCATGTGATAATTGTCAACGTACGGGGAACCTTTCACGAAGAAGCCAAATGCCCCAAGCGCCCACAATGGTTTGTGAGATTTTTGATGTGTGGGGCATCGACTTTATGGGGCCCTTTCCGAATTCATTCAAGAATATTTATATTTTGCTTGCGGTGGATTATGTCTCCAAGTGGGTGGAAGCAAAATCCACCTCAACTAATCACTCGAAGGTTGTTGCATGTTTCATTACATATCGGATCTTCTCAAGGTTTGGGATCCCTCGAGCTATGATAAGAGATCGTGGCACCCACTTTTGTAACAAGACGGTGGAGGCGTTGCTCTGGAAGTACGGGGTTTCTCATAGGCTTTTTACAGCCTATCACCCACAAACGAATGGGCAGGCCGAGACTTCAAATCGAGAGATCAAGTCCCTTTTGGAGAAGACCGTCAAAGCAAACCGCAAGGATTGGAGCATCAAGCTGAAGGATGCACTTTGGGCGTATCGCACGGTGTATAAGACGCTAATTGGGATGTCCCCGTATTGCCTCATTTTTGGGAAGCCATGTCACTTGCCGGTAGAGCTCCAACACAAGTCGTTTTGGCGGTGCAGCAATGAAACTTTGATTTTGATGGAGCAGGAGTGCGAAGGAAGCTGCAACTACGAGAGTGGGAGGAGATTTGGAATGACGCGTTTGAAAATTTGCTAATTTATAAAGAGAAGACGAAAGCATTCCATGACTTGAAGATTTTGAGGAAATAATTTGAAGTGATCGAGAAAGTGCTGCTTTTTCATTCTCGCCTTAAGATATTCCCCGGTAAGTTGCGTTCAAGGTGGGTTGGACCGTTTGTTGTCACCCACGTATTCCCGCATGGTGCAGTGGAGATATTCAGCCCGAAGACGAGCAAGACGTTCAAGGTGAATGGACACCAACTCAAACCATAATATGAAGGGTTTCGCGCTATCGATGAGGAATGGATGGAGTTGGAAGCACCACCTACGGCTTGATTCTAAGTCGAGCCAACGACTTTAAAAAAAAGCGCTTTTTGGGAGGAAACCCAATGTTTACTTATTTTATTTTCAGTTTTTCTTTTTCTTTGTCTTTATCTTGCAGCTTTGGAGGCGATGACGTGTTTTGGATATTTGGGCCGCCCTTCCATGAAACGAGTGTCATAATGGATAGGACCAAGACCCCTCGACACCTACTCGGGTGATTTCTCTTCCTACTCTTCCCTACTAATAATTGTGATATGCTTGTTCTTGTTTTATGTTCGCTTGAGGACAAGCTAAGGTTTAAGTTTGGGTGAGTGGGTTATTAAGGAGATTTGTGCTAAATATTGATAAATTTTGAATTTTTTGTGATAAATCCCGGGGGATTGAAAAGAAAATGGTTTAAAGTACTTGCTTGAATTGATTATGAACTACGTTTTGGTTAAAGTCTTTAGTCGTCATTTGATTTAGAGGTCAAGGTTACGCATGTTAGTGCTTTTGTGATCCATTTGTGGGGCGTCAACTCTTGATTATTGCGTTGCTGATGTATACTTGTGGTTGCCGTACTCAATATGAGTTGTGTGGGGCCTTAAAGTTGGCGGTTGCGTGATGATGTCTCGTTAGTAGAAACAGAAGTCAAATAAAGTCCGGTTGGGGTATACCGGCATGGCGTAAGTCGAAAATTGAAAAATAAAAAATAATTGAGGTGCCAAAACAGCTGCCTATTCATATTTATCAAGTGCATTTGCTTACAAATTCTAAGAGCGAAGTCCAACGAAGATGCTAGTAGCTCAACAAATTTATGCACATGCTCAAAAGGCGCATCATACTATCAAATTCTCAAACATGGCAGAGGTGAACTTAACAAATCAAACACCAAATCAAGACGACCCTCCTATCCAGCGCCTTATCATCATTGTGAAGTCAAGAACGGTAGTGCAGAACTGCGGGCCTCAATTGAAAAAAAAAATAAAAATAAATAAATAGAAGGGAGAGGACGAGATATTTGATCGTGAACAACAATGGATAGAGTCGAACCATTGAGTATTGAGGTGGCACCATAATACATTTATGTGACGTATATGAAAAGGGGTTGCCAAGCTGCTGGGATCACCTAGGCCAATACATGAAACGCTTGCGATTTCTAGAAATAAGATGGTATCTAGAGTCCGGATGAGTTCATTTGGTTAATTTGAGTGACTTACTTATTTTATGTTTGTCCTGTGCTTTAAATTCTAGTGTTGCTTGAGGACAAGCAAGGTTTAAGTTTGGGGGATTTGACAAGCGAGAAATTGTGCACTAATTAACTGTTTAGTTCCGATATTTTTATGTGCTTAACATTCTTATATATATATTCATTTCTCGCATATTTGTGATCATGAGTAGTCGAGCACCAATTGTATATTTCCTTCTTATTTTGCAGTATTTGGTGTTGTATTAAGTGAATGCCGTTTCACAAGGAAATCGAGAAACGAGGATTGACGAATCGACGAGAGAAAACTGGCGAATCAGGAGGTAGTGTCGATGGCTCTCGTCGATTGAAGGTGCGTCGGTCGACGCACATGCTAGTCGATGCAAGCGAGTGAGGCGCGTTGACGCCGAGGGCTGGCACACGTCGATCGACGCCCTGTCGACGCCGACTCGGCTGAGTTATTTTTGGAAGGAAACTTGCGCGGAAAGATAGAAGAATCCTATATAAACCCGACCTTATTTCGTCCCAAAGACATATATAAACATATCCTAGGGTTCCAAGGAGTTCCATAGAGGTCCCAATTCATCCCAAATCATCCATACGCAAGAGAACTTGAAGATTGAAGCTTCAAGACGCAAGATTCAAGTTCTACACATCGTTTCTCCTATTTTCTCAAGAATTATGTTTGTTTATCTGAATATTTTCCTTTATTTTCTTAACTCCATGAGTGAGTAAACTTATTATCTAGTTCTAGGGATGTTGAAACCCTCGTGAAACTATGTTTAATTGATTTATGTAATATTATCTTTCATTCTTCATATGCGATTGCTTGTGTAGTTCAATTTTCAATTTATGATTGCGAATCGTTAGGGACAATACAACATAGGTTGAATAAACCGAGCTTATGTGTTTATTGCCTAGATTAATCTATTTGCCTGATTATTAATGCTGTTGTTGGGTTGAACCTAGAGAGATTATTCTAGGTTATTCAATAATTAGATTCAATTAAAGAGTTTATTTTAATTGAGTAAACTGTAAGGGCAAATTCGAGCAGTAGAGCTTATTGATACTTAGGGTTTTTAGTCGCACATGATGAATGGATTATGATATTGTGGTTGGTTAAATGAGTGAATCGAGGGTGAAAACTGAACTAGAACTAGACCTTTATTATTATTGAATTTTCCGTTAATCATTTTCTTGTTTGCTTTTAATCACTTGCTTAGTTAATTTTCTTAGAATAACTCAATATTTAAAACCCCATATTTTTAGTTCAATAAAATACGAATTATCACAATCTAACCACACTCCTCGTGGGTTCGACCCTTACTTATCGCTACTACTAGTTAGTAGAGAGAAGCTGAGGAAAAAAAATTTTAATTTGACGCTTACGATGAGCGGTCAGGGGTGGTTGAAAATACGGTCGTCTCTCCATCGGAAGATGATGTGCTTTCAAGTCCGAGTGTTCTTCCTCCTCTTGATTCCACCCCCGTGGACCTCACTTTGCCTTCTCTTTCAAGAGATTATATTATCGATCAGATATATATGGACATGATAGAAGGTATATTCGAGCGAGCTTATATGGAGGAAAAGACCAATGAGGAGGTGGTTGGCCCGAACATCGATATTGGGGGATGTAGAGAGGATGAGCCCCTTGTTCTCAATAATGAGTCCGTTGTGCCTCTACGTGCCCAAGACTTGTTTGACGAAGATTATTTTCGGGTCGTTGAGGGCAACGACGACTTTTTTAGAGGGGGAGGTGGGGGTTATTGATGATAATCTTGGAGAAAAAGACGATTATCTTGAGGAGGATGAGGAGAGCAAGTCGATTATTATCCTTGCAAACTCGTACCTAGAAGAAGGGGAGGAGAGGATGGTTAAAGGGTTTAAAATTCTTAAGGATGCTATGGATTGGAGACCGGGAGTGGGTGAGGGAGTTAGTTCTTTGAGTTCGAGTCTTGAAGATATGGTGAGAGGCGGCACTTGGAGGTTGTTGTGGGAAGGCTTAATGTTCGTACTCGCCGAGAGTGAGTGGGTGAATCCCATTCACATGGTGCCCAAGATGAGCGGCTCATTATTTCTCGAGGATGAAGAGGGAGAATTATTGGCCATGAGGGCTACGACGAGATGGAGGATGTTGATCGATTCTAAGAAGTTTAATGCGGCTACCAAGAGAGATCATTTCCCTCCCTCATTTGTCAATCAAAGGTTGAAGAAGCTATCCGGCCATTACTCCTATCATTTCTTTGATGAGTAATCAGGTCACTTTAAATCACCATCCCACCTGAGGACCTAGCCGAGACGAGCTTCAATTGCCCATTTGGAACGTTTGCTTTTTGGCAGATCTTATATGAGCTATGCAATGCGCCAAGGACATTCCAAAGAGTGGATCTTCCCGACAAGGAGGAGATTGTGTTGGTGGACCCTCCCGTTATCTTCCCGCCTTGACCAAAAAGGGAGTACGTCGAGCTAATGACGTAAACAAGCGCTTCTTGGGAGGCAACCCAAGTTTTTCTCATTTATTTCTTTTATTTTCTTGCTTTCTTCTTAAAATGAAAATCCAAAAACATTTGAAAAAATTGAAAACTAAAAAAATATTTTTGAGTTGTCTTTTGGTCCTTTTTGGTTTTTAGTTTCGTTTTGTTTGGGTTTATGTACATATTTTCTTGTGTTTTTGAATTTTATGTTATTTTCTTTTCTAGGTTTGGTTTTTCGATTTCAACCTTGGCGATTGGATAAGTGAGTAGCGTTCATGAAGTCGGGAGAGACTAGCCATGGTCGATTTTTACTTGGATTGATTAGATGACTAGGTGGACCCCACCGAGCTCGACCAAAACTCGCTCGATTATGGAGGTTTCTACTCCCCCTCCTTTTACTTGGTTTTTATTAAAATGCGAGTAATGCATGGTTTAAGTGTGTGGTGGGTAGATGGTTAGAGTCCGGGTATCACAAAGCATGTTTTGTTGTTTTTAACTCGAGCCTTGGCGAAGTGACGCATTCTTAGCGAAGTGATGCTTACTATTTGCGCTTTTATATGGTTGAGTCGATTCCTGTGTCGTTTGTGTCTTTATTACATTGTTGAACAACTCCACGTGCTTAGAAGTTTGAATAGTTTACTTGTCGGGTTTTTGCATGTATATATCCTCTTGTGTAAGGAGTTGAATTTTTGTGCTTCGTCCAAAACCCTCCTATATATATATATATATAATCAACATTTTCTCGTGAAAATATTGCAAAGCTCTAAAAACACTTTGGATTTTGCTCCCAAATTCGGTGCAAACTAGTGAGTAGCCTTGTGTGATTTATCGGCTTGCTTGCATTTTTATGGAAATTGCATTGAGGATGTTTGATTTTGCTCGTACATGATTGAATTTTAAAATGACCTCGAGGCACATATATCACCCTTGTTCCGGCCATATCCATATATGCAAGCTACTTAAAAATCCAAAATGAGCCTCCTAGAGCCTTTATTCCATTTATTGTTAGCCGAGCTCGATTTTAGCTCTTTATCTTCGTAATTTGTGAAGTGGGAGAGTTTATTGTTAGATGACGAGAGATGTGTGGGAAATAAATTGTGGGTTTCGGGTTTTGAGTTGCTTATACAAAAAAATACAAAAAAAATAATAATAAAAGTCCAACACGAATCACGAAAATGGATAAAGCGTGCATTCAAGCGAAAAGCCTAATTCAAAAAAGGCTAATTCTAGTAAAAAAAAGCAAATTCATTAAGCTTCTAAGTGTTTTGAAATAAAAGTTGGGAAAGTAAGTGAATGAAAGGGTTTTGAATGAGAGTTTGGTGAATTCGAAAGGTGAAGCGATTATAAGCTTCGGGTTTTAGAAAGTAGGATTTTTTGTGTTATTGATCACGTTTGATCCTTTGTTAGCCACTATATCCATATATTCTATACCTTACCAAAGAGACAACATTACAACCCATAATAAAGACCTCTTTCGATTCTTATTTGTTCATGAACTACGAGCAATTTTGAGCATCCGATTTGTGAAATCTTGACAAGGTGCATGTATTGTTCGACTTGAGCGTATATATGTCCTATATACTATGCACTTGAGCGAATTAAGCAAACACCCTCAAATCCCCTTGAGAGGAAGTCATTGATTTTGCTTGCATTTGAGAAAGAGTAATACGAGCAATGCTTGACGATAGAGAATCTATGTTGATAATCCCATCTTATTAATAAGGATAAGTACAAGGATTTTTCTTCTTACATAATGTACATTGCATGTACACTCTCGATTCTTTTCATTGTTCGAGGACGAACTAACCGATAAGTGTGGGGTAGCTTTTTTGCATGTAATTGTTGTGTTTTTCCTAGTATTTTTAGTTAGAGTTTTATGTTGATTTTAGTAGTTTTTAATAGAATTTTATTAAGTTTTTATGTGGTTTTTCTTGTTTTGTTGTTTTTCACTTGACTTGTTAATTTTATATTTTAATGGGTTAATTGGTTCAATTACCTTGAGTTTTGGTGTAATTCTTGGGTTTTAATAATTAAAATTCTCTTTTAATAGGTGGCTTAATGATTTTTAAATCAAGCTAATGCATGGAGACCAAAACTCAAGTCCAACCTTGCCTATTTACATGCCCAATTCAGTGTCAAAAGCAAGCTTAAAAGGGGGCAAGCATTCTGGAATGGTGGCATAGCCTTTCCTGGGCTTGCCCATTTTCATGCCTAAGGAGCAGCACCCCTAGGCAGCTTTCTAAGCATCATTTCGGTGCCTGAAATCTCGCCCAAAATGCAGCCCAGGCATGCCCAGAGTGGCGCCCAGCTCCCTCCCCAGCCAGCGCCCAGCTTAGCCTGTTTTAGCGCCTGAAATCTCGCCCAAAACGCAGCCCAGAGTGGCGCCCATTCTTGCTACTCCAGCGCCCCACTCAAGCCTCCAGCAAGCCTAATGAAATGCCCAAGATCAGCCCAGGGATGCCCAGGACCCATCAAGGACACCCAAACCAAGCCACCTTGAGCCAAGACCGAGCCACCTTGAGCCATGGTCGAGCCACCTTGAGCCAAATCAAGACAAAATGTCCAATTAGAACTAGTATAAATAGAATACAACTCTCATTTTTGTAGAATATCACTCACTTCCCAACCCTAACTTGGGTTTGGGATCAAATTTCAATCAAGCTCTTGGATAGCTTTCTCTCTTAGGTTTTTATTTCAGTTTCAAGCTTTGATGTAATTCCTTTTCTAGATTAGATTTAATTTCAAGCACCTCCTTTGGATTGTTACTTTTGATACAATTACATTCAAGCTTTGTTTTATTTCTTAATTCAAGTAAGTTTCCTTTCAATTTCATGCTTTATGCTTTATTTCCATGCTTTGTTCTTCATTTCCATGCTTGTTCTTCATTTTATGCCTTTTATCTTAGCACCTTTAATTCATGTTAGATCTTAAGAATTGTATATGGAATCTAGATGAGTGACACATCTAGATCATAGATCAAGTCTTAGATCGTCTTGATTTCAAGTTTTTCCTATGCTTTATTTGCAATTTTATTTCCATGCATAGTTTTAGGTTAAATCTTAGATCTACTCTTTGTTGATTGTTATTTTCCTTAAAGTTTTAAACTTTCATGTCAACTTTTCTTGCTCTTTCCGTTCATGCTTTCAATTTTTGCTTATTTGCATTATTTAGGATTTTATGCATAGTTGTACCTTGTGCTTGCATGCTTGTACTTGTTGAAATAATGCTTGTTATTGCTTATTTCCTTTATTGCTTTGCATTTTCTATTTGAGGCATACGACAAGGCATCCGACCAATATGCAATTTCAATTCCTAGTGTATTTTAAATAGGTTAATTGCTTTATTTTTATTTTCCTTTTATTTTTCAAGCTAGAAACACATTAAATCCTTCAGTTGAATCGAATTCCGATAATACCAAGTCAAGAACCCGATGATTTATTCATCACCACGAAAACTCTTCTAACACTGATCAGACTCTAAAAGCACACTACTTTGGATTCAACCGCATACCATAATTCCTTAATATAATAAAGGCCTTCCTCAGATCTCCCACATGTGACTCTGCTTTTTTGCTCTTCACAAGCATATCATCCACATAGACCTCCATGGTTGACCCTAACAGGTCTTTGAACATCTTGTCTACTAATATTTGATAGGTCGCCCCTACATTTTTTAACCCGAATGGCAACAAAGCAATACGTACCCGTAGAGGTGAAAAAGCTCACCTTAGTCTAATCATCCTTTGCCAGTAGGATTTGATGATATCCTTGAGATGCATCCATCATACTTAGCAGCTCGCATCCCAAAGTTGAATCTACCAATTGATCAATGCGTGGTAGTGGGTAACGGTCCTTTGGGTCGGGCTTGTTTAACTCGTGGAAGTCAACACACATCCTCCGCTTGTTTCCTGGTTTCGGCAACATCACAACATTGGACAAGTACTCCGGGAATTAGATCACCCGGATGTGGCCAGCTTTCAGTAATTTCTGCACTTCCTCTTCAATCACCTTATCTAAGTTTGCCCCGAAATGTCTCCTTTTCTGTCGTACAGGTCATGCCTCTGGATCCACATTCAAGTGGTGTTGTGTGACTTCAAGAGATAATCCCGGTAGTTCTTCATCTCCAAAAGCAAAAATATCTCGAAATTCCTTTAACATAGCAATCGGCTCTGTCCTTATGTTCTCCGTCATCTGGTTTCCTATCCGCGTGGTTTACTCTGGTCTGCCATCTTCTAATTCAATCTCTATAAGCTCTTCATGGGGTTGAACAGAATTATCCTCCTCCCTCAACTTTTTAGTGCTAAGTATCCCCTCTTACACATCACTGCTTCGTTCTCACTTTCATTCCCTCATCCCCTTCTGCACAGTCACCTGATAACATGATCGAGCGACCTGTTGTTCCGATATTACCTTTCCCACCTTATCTTCTGGTGGATACTTCACACTCATGTGGTAAATGGAGGTGACTTTCTGAAACTCATTGAGAGCAGGTCGCCCAAGTATGATGTTATGGGCTGAAATGGCCTTGATTATCAGGAACTTCAACTTCTTCTCCACTCACAGCTCGCCTTTTCTCCATGCAACTGGAAGCACTACTTCTCCTTCTGCGATGACCTACGTTCCATTGAAAGCATAGATAGGTGGTTGCACAGGTCGTATTTTTACCCTAAATTCACCTTCTCCAAGCATGTCTAGTAGAGGATGCTGACTAAGCTCCCATTGTCCATGAATACTCTTCCGACGTCATACTGTGCCACCTCAGCTTCAATCACTAGTGCACCATTATATTCCACCTGAAAACCTCATCACTCTACTGGGCTAAAAGAAATAACTGGTCCTGCCAACTGGGGTCGCCTGTTAATTACTGCAACCTCAAATGGTCATGGGCGAGCTGCCTTCACATGTCGCTTCCTTGCATTATTTGAGTCTATGTCCGTTGGTCCACCCGATATCATATTTATCCTTCTTCTATTATCCCCCGTAGCTCCCCATTTCTATGCCCTTCTCTGTCCTTTTTGTCTTCGTCGTCTCCCTGTGCCTGCGAGGGTCCCTCAGGTGGTGGACCCGGTATAGTCTGTCTTTGTTCTTGGGTCTCCTTATCCTTATATACTACCTCCTTCAAGTGTCCTACTTTGATCTTCCTTTCAAACTCCTCCTTTAAGTGTCGGCATCGCTCAATGGAATGCCCATAAGTATTGTGAAACCTGCAAAAGAACTTATATCTCGGGTTAGTAAGAATTGCCGTATAGTCTTTTAGCCACCAAATAGCATCATGCACTTGGTTCTCCATGATTTTAAACACCCTCTCTCTTGGCATTTCCAAGGGTGTGAAGTCCACGTCCTCCTTCCATACTCTTCTTTCATTCCTTACTGCTCCTCTCATATTGGCTCCCGAGGTCAAGAGTGCCCGTGCAGATCTCCTTGTGTCCCTCCTAGGCTCTGGTCTCTTGGATGCCATTTGATTTGGTTCTCCGACCTCCCTTCCAAAGCGTATTTTATCCTCCTCTTCAGCCTCTTCCACATGTATGTACTGCATGCACCTATCTGGGACCTCGTCAAATGTATGGGCAGGTCACATCAAGTGGCGCCGTCTTTGGGAAAGATGGACATCATGTCCTTGGGTTAAATAAATGAGAATTTCAAAACAAAAACAGGCATGAAAGGAAGAAACATTGTACCGCAAACTTTAGATTTTGGCTATAAGGAGAGTAAGGCTAAGGAGGTAGACATTGAGAAGTAGGTTAAGGAAGAACAAACACAGCCACAAGGGAAAATAGCAGAACAAATGGTCACGAAAACACCACCACCACCACCACATAAGGAAAAGGCAAAAACATCAGGGGAGGATGATAAAAAAAAGACCCCAAAAATAATTAAGAAAAGGGCTATTAATATTTGAACCAAGGAGTGGAAGGAGTTACCGAAAGGAAGAATTTGTCACGTTGCCAAGGGATTCCTGGAGAGGTTGATGGGATCAGTCCCGAAGAGCAAGTTGGAGAAAGTTTTAGCGAGCGAAGACGATAATGAAGAAGACAAGGCTAGGAGGAAAGATGAGGAGTATATGCCAGAACCATTAACCCCAGGCCAAAAGGAGATTAGAGAAAAAGAACCATGGATGCTGGATCCTGAGTTGATCCGGGTCACAAAGAAAAGATGGTATCAGATAGAATACCCATCGTCATCTGAAGAAGAGGAGGAAGAAGACAACGCGCGGTTCCTTGGCAGTGGGTCACGTAGAAAATCCTATCCGTGTCACGCCCACCATGATGCAGAAGAAGGGGAGGATGTGGTATTACCAACATCCCGCGCAATGAGGGATATGCAGGAAGCAGTACAAGTGTTACAGAGACAGGTTGTTGGAGCAGGAAGAGAGGAATCGAGGAGCCACCCATTCTTAGAAGGAATATTAAGAGTAGTTTTACCTCGCGGATATATAGGGCTGGGTTTCTATTATCTGGGGACGTCGGACCCCACATGTCATGTGCAAAGCTTTGACAATGCGTTGGTGCTGAGGCAGTACACTAATGATGTTGCGTGTCGGGCCTTCCTATACACTTTAAGGGGGTTAGCGTATGATTGGTTCCATCAACTATCATCGGGGAGGGTCACTATCTTTGAGGTCTTGAAGTCGACCTTTTTGAAGCGTTTCGTTAGCGCCAAGTTATAAACAAAGATCGCGCAATCTCTTTTTTCAATGGTGCAGCGACCTGGAAAGACTTTGAAGAGCTATGTTTCTAGGTTTACTAGGGCTACTTTGGAGGTGCCCGTAGCCATGGAAGAGATGAAGGAGGGAGCTTTACATCAAGGCTTAAGGATGGGAGGTTTACTAACATCGCTAGACAAGCGATCTGCACATACATTCGAGGAGGTCCTGGATATGTGCTTGAAGTACATACACGTAGAGGAGGTTGAAGAGGGCTATAGATTACGCTTTGGACGGGAGGTCGGAGAGCCAGAAAGAGTAACGCCCAAGAGGTCGGAGCTTAGAAGAGATACAAGGTGACCTGCTCGAGCACTCTAAACCACGCGAGCAGATGTGAGAGGAACAACAAGAAAGGAATGAAGAATATGGAGAGAGGACGCGGACTCACACCCTTGGCGATGCCAAGAGCGAGGGTGTATACTATTATGGAAAATCAAGTGCCTGATGCTATATGGTGGCCGGAGCATTATACGGAAGTCCCTACTAACCCGAGTTCTCAGTTCTTTTACAGGTTTCTCAACAATTATGGGCATTCTACTGAGCGGTGTAGGCAGTTAAAATAGGAGATCGAAAGGCTGATTAAAGCTGGAAATTTGAAAGAAGAGGTGTGTAAAGACAAGGAACCTCAAGAACAAAGACATCCGCTTCCAGGTCCACCTCTAGAGGAACCCCCGTAGGCACAGGCAGGGGGACAACCAACACAGGAGGAACAAAAAAGGGTTGAAACAAGACGAGCCATTGCAAATAATATGAGAAGAATAAATATGATATCGGGCGCGCCAACAGATGGAAACACAAATGATGCACGGAAACGACATGTGAAGGCAGCTCACCTAGGACCGTGTGAGGTCGCTGTAATTAACAGGCGACCTCCAGCATCAGGACTAGTGATTTCTTTCGGCCCAAAGGAATGACGGGGTTTGCAGGTGGAGCATAACGATGCACTCGTAATTGAAACTGAAGTGGCATGGTATGAAGTCGAGAGAGTATTTATGGACAATGGAAGCTCAGTCAATATTCTCTACCAGACATGCTTGGATTAGATGAATCTGAAGGTAAAGTTACGACCATTACAAACACCTATATATGCTTTTAATGGGGTGCAGGTTAATCATGGAAGGAGAAGTGATGCTTCCAGTTACATGGGGAAAGGGCGAGCTATGGCGTCACTTAATGCGACCAAAAAGATTGGTTCACCAAGAAAATAGAGTATTGACCTCAAGTTCATTCTTGCCGACCTGATCAGCCTCCAAATGACTCTTGGTGACTTGATCAACCTATAAAACAAAACCCAAGCCAGATAGCCCCAGCGAAGGCCCTCCGATGCTTAAGTCAGTTCCTGTTTTAATAGTGAATAAACGAGAGCTTAAAGTAGGATAAAATCAACTTAGAGTAGAAGTGAGGCATGAGTCCTTTTTATATACACAAGAGACGTGTTCCCAATCTGGGGTTGCCATCTCGTACTCACACCATAATACAATAAATAACCACTGACTTAGAATTAGGATTCCTCCTATATACTAGGTTACCATAGATATAAGAACTCTTGTATTTTGTTAAGTTACCATAATAGCCATTGTCCAATAACCTTACCATGACCTTAGTTTGACTAGGCCCCATACCATAGTTCATATTAGCCCACCATGGCCCACATTCCGTTAACCATGCAACCCAGCTCTGTACCGAGCTGTTATAATACCATTTGCCCCAGAAGACCTCGTCACTCCTATATAAGAGTTCGCCACTCCTATGCACATCTTGCCCCTCTATAGAAGAGCTTGCCTCTCCTGAAGAAGAGGTCGCCCTGCAGACCAAAAACCCTCATGCATGCCAACCTTAATATTGGATGTCGTGTCAATTATGGTATAGAAACAAGTATGAAACAAATTGAAAATAATGTAAATACAAACATGTATTATGTTTCTGCATTATTTACACTTTGTTTCTTATTTTCTTGTATTACTTAAATAATGAGAAAGTGAACCACGTTAGAACATATGTAGTGTTTTTACATTGTTTCATAATTGTTTCAAAATTATTTCATATTTGTTTCTAGTAATGATTTTTTTAAAATAAAATAATGGGAAAGTGTATTATATTCTTATTATTTTTTTGAAACCTAAATAATGAAAAAGTGAATCCTATTTAACTTATTTTATTTGCCCAAAATCTAAATTGTGAAAATAAAAACCTTAATAGATTGTTTCTTTTTTTATTTTTTATTTTTCTTCAATTAGTAAATAAATGATGCATTATTAGCTTTCCGATCAATATGATGATTTTCGCTTTTGAATAACCCTAATAAATTATTGTTATATTTCTAAAACCTAAACAATAAAAATATGAACCCTGTTTGATTTATTGTTTTTTTTTCTAAAACCTAATTGGGAAAATGAACCTCAAGAATCAAATTATTATAAATAATTTAGTTGGTTAAAAATTGTTTCAACACTATTTCTTGTTTGTTTTAAAATTGTTTCATAAATGATCCACACTGGTTTCTTGTTTAACAATTGTTTCTTATATGTTATTCTAACATTTTAGTGATAATCTCTAAAACCTAAGTAATAGAGAAATGAACTCTACTAAACTTATATTATTTCTCTAAAATGTAAATGATGAAAAGGTGAACCCTATAATATGTCATGCTTATTTTAGTATTATTTTCAAGGTTATTTTGTAAATTGCTTATATTGTTTCGTGTACTCCTAGTAGGATTTCAAAGCACTAAATCTCAATAAAGAAGCATGATTAACCAGTTGTCTAAACCTCCAACATAATTATGTAATTATAAAAGGCAATGTAAATAATCATAAAATTAATTTAAGAAGATTTAACATTAGATAAGTATATTTGTATTCAATTCTTTGGGAGGCACAATACCTCACTTAGGCAACATAAGTTTTATAATGCAAAAGTGATATGAGAGAAATGATGAATGACCATTAGATTGCTACATGATATGTAAAATACAAAGACATAACCAAAATACGAATACAGTAAACACTCCACTAGTAATGTTTCAGCATGTGTATAAGCAATATCTGCATTTCGTCCCTTACCTCATATATGTACTCTACATGCCACATCCTGAGATTTGATAAGAGGTGATGCGACCATGAATATTATCTCACCAAGAAAATAAGTTTTTGAGCTCTGAAATGCTTCCTCCGACCTGAGCGACCTATAAAACAAAGTCTTAGTCGGACAGCGTCAGCGTAGGCCCTCTAACGCTTAAGTCAGTAACCTTATATGGTGATAAACGAGAGTGCAAAAGGTAGGAATAAATCAACTTAGAATAGAAGTGAAGCATGTGTCATTTTTATATAGACAAGAGATGTGCTCTCAATCTAAGGTTTTCATCAAATATTCACACCATAATTCCATAAATAATCCATCGACTTAGAATTATAAATTCTCATTTATGCTAAGTTACCATAATATTAGAACTCTCATATATTGTTAAGTTACCATAATAAATAAGGACCAAAAACCATCCCATACCCTCAGCCCATCAAGGCCCATACTGTACCATTCATACAAGCCCGTCGGGGCCCACACCATAACCATACCAACTCATATAAAGCCTCGCTCTCTCGGCCAACCTGATTTAGAGATATTAATACCATTTCAGCCTATAGGAGCTCGATAATTTAAAAGAGGTTGCTCCCCTTATTTAACCAGAGTTCATGCCAACCTGGATATTTGATGTCGAATCAGCTAGTCCCCCACATTCTACCTGATTGAGGTACGAAATCAGAAAAAATGTAGAACATGTGCCTTGAAGACACCCCCACGTGATTCTTGGGAAAAGAGTAGCCATCAAAAACACTTCAAGCATCAGTTATTAAATGTATATTGTCATTGTGTCGGACACATGTCACCTGCTTATTTCCTCGTAACAAAGTAATCTCATGGGCCAAAAATGAGAGGCCCACAATCAATCTTAAATATAGATTTAGTCACCGTCGTGCTCCTTTTAACCTATCCACCTCCGGCACTTTGTAAACAAATTTTATTTCGCCATTGACAATTTTCAAAAGATCTCAAGCAAGCGAATCCTCAGTCGACTAGCCTATAAATCAGCTCGACAGTCTTTTAGATCCACATCACCATGGGGAAGTCCCCCTAATTTTAATTAATTTAATTGAACCCTTTCATTTCAATTTAATATACTGTTATTTTGAAAGTATCAACCCTCCTTCATTTTTATTATTTTCTCTTTTAACATCTTCCTCCTCTCAAGATTCTGATTCACAAAATCCTAGCCCTAATCGCCCCATAGACATCACCCCTGATCGAACATTTCTCGACGCTCTAGAAATCGTCTCCGCAATAGTACGGAGTCGACTGTAGATGCGGTGAGTTGTCCTGAGTCGTGTCTCTCGAGGATGGATGTGATCGGTCGTCGGTTTTCTTATTCGTTCTTATCGTCGGTTCGATTAAGCTAATTTAACCCTAAAAAGCGATAGTCATTGTTCGGTTTTTATAACTAAGATGTAAATTGAAACTTAAGATTTAAAAACATTAAAACTTTTAAAGGAAATTAAAGCTAATTTTAAAAACGATCAATTTAAACTAATTAACTATAAAAACTTAATTAATTGAAATTAGTAAAATGGAGGGAAAATTTAAGTCAACTTATTTGAATAAGTCAACAAAGTACTTAACATTAATTAAGGGTTTAAAAAGGAAAATCTTAATAAACTTTTACAACTTAGAAATTGATTTCAACTTAATAACTTAAAAGCATAAGTTCATAAGCTAGAAAGCTAGAAAATAAAGATAGGGATTTAAAATGATCAAAACAACCCCAAGCAAGAATCAAACTTCAACACAAGATCAAGATAAACTAACATGGAGATGAAACTAAATTAAAGGAAAGAAGTTACCAAATGTACTTGATTACACAAAAGCTTGAATGAGAAAGCTTGAAAGTTGGGTGATTCTTCACAAAGGGAACTTAAAACAAAGCTTGAACACTAAACAACTATGATCTAAGCTTGATTAATCCATAACTAATTTCTAGGAATTATAGAAATTAAAATAAGCCAAAATATGAAAAGTGCTTTTTTTTTCTGGTTTGGAGCAGCTCTCTTGGAGAAGAAGGCCACGGGACAAGTTGCCATTTRAAAAGACGTCTGATTGCTTAAATCTTCAAAATTGCTGCTTTTCAGTCGATCGACTGAGAAAAAGCAATCGATCGACTGGCAGTCGATCGATCGTGTCGGCAGTCGATCGACTGCGATGTCAAAAATGGCCTGAAGCCCTGTAATTTGGTCGATCTCCGGAGGGCCTAGTCGATCGGCCAAGTAGGCAGTCGATCGACTGCCATGTCAAAAACTTCCAAAACTCGCTGGAATCCAGTCGATTTTAGCGGGCCAGTCGATTGACTTCAAGGTCAGTCGATCGACTGAATGTTCAGTCGGTCGACTGGATTCCAGCGCCCGGCTCGATTTCTCGTTCTTTTCGCGTTCGCCGGTTTGTCGAACCTCATCCGCTGCGCTTTCTTGCTTTGTCCGTCAATTCCCGAGTCGAGTATCAACGATCCCAAACGAGCGTGGGCCCCGCTTGGACATCCTACGGCCAAGAAAAACGGAAACGTGAAAATCTACGAAAATTAATAACAAAACGTACAAAAACTAAGAAAATCTAGAAATACAAAAAACGGACAACCCAACTCCTAAAGCAACAAAAAGCAAGCGAGAAACACGCAACGTGAAACAAAAACGATAATGAAAATATGTACAAAAAGATGCAAATCAACCACCCCACACTTAGAACGGTTGCTTGTCCTCAAGCAAGACTACCGTATATTTACAAAGCTACCCCCGACCAACCCTAGGCTAATGCACAAAAATAGTTCGAGACGTCGTACGCTACGTTGTTTGTTAGCTTCGGCTAAAAGGACGACAATGTTATTTGCTAAGAAAGTTTAGATCGACTTCCGAAACCTAAAAGGACTTAAACAATCCAAGAAGTCGGTCTCCCCGTCCCTGCCCTGGCTAAGGTCTATCCACACTCGAACCGATATTCGACTCCCGACTAGCCAAGATCATCAACACCTCTCTTTACAAAAGTATACTAAAAGTCGAAACAAATGGAAAAACGTGCTATACAATAACTTCAAGGATTTATAACGTATCCTTGTTTATTCATCTCTTTTCGTATTTTTCTTTTCTTTTCTTTTTCTTCTTTTTTTTTCTTTTTCTTTTTCTCTCTCTTTTTTTTTATGTA
>BMAC01000345.1:13529-23995 GCA_014905375.1 Phtheirospermum japonicum
CGCCCCAACCCCGATACAAAGCACCACAAGGCCCAAAGCCAACGCCACTTTGATTTCATCATATGAAGCTGCCTTTCCAAGCCTAACAGTTAGGTCAACCACAGAAACATCAGGAGTCGGAACACGGAAAGCCATTCCAGTAAGCTTTCCATTCAATGCAGGAAGTACTTTTCCAACAGCCTGTAAAAATCAAGTGTTTCATTACTTCACTCCCACCGACTCTCATCCTATCTCGTACAAATAAATCCGTTTATGGGGTAGGGGGCAAATAATTCTCTCAAACTTACTTCCATAAATGTTGGACCCGACAAGCGTAGCAACGTAGCACAACCGTAATGGGAACACGCTTTCGGGCTTTACGGCCCGATCGACATCCACATCAATTGGTTCGCCCTCTTGCTGCACCATTAACAAATCGGGCCCCACAACCACCAGAATGATATTAATTGCACCATCATCGTCTTTTATTTGTTGTTGTTGGTTGGCCATGTAATTGAAGGAGTCATGAGCTACGGATTGAACCTCGTCCGCGGACAACCGATAATCTCCCAGCCTGTCATGAACTAAACCATCGCACCCATGGCCTATCATCGGAGAAGACCTCTGCGAACCTCTGACCCCATCGTCAGCCCTAGTTTTGAGTTTGAAATTAGCCCCAATCTCGAATAGATAAAGATACTTTTGCCGGCACATACAAAATATACAAAGCTTAATTAATTGTAATTAAAGATACTTACTGTGGAGGTACTAAGTCGTAGACGGCGGCAGACGTGGCGAGGCGGGCGGCAGAGCGGAGCATCTGGAGGAGGCGGTCGACTCTCGTGCCGACCTCGGCGCACTTAGATCTAAAGATTTTTGCTTCAGGGCACGAATACAAGTAGAAATGGGATTTTCGATTAATTTATTTTCCCCATTTTCCAGTGAAGCCTGAGAAAATAGGGATCTGGGGCTGTAATTTGTGGGAGCTTGGGAGGGATGAGATAATGGTGTGAATTGGGTTCAACTCAGAACGAGGCTGGGAAGAGAGAGAAGGAAATATTATTTTTTTGATTTAATAATTGTTTTTTTATTTAATTTTTTTTAGATTAATATTTAATCCAGATCGTCAGATCAAATAAGGATCAACGGTCCAAGATTTTTGCTTGATAAGGACAAGGATCGGTGACATGGCTGCTTACTATTCTACAGCGGTTCCTTAGAAACCGCCGTTAAATGTCATCTCATTCACGGCGGTTTTAATAGAACCGACGTTAAATATACAACAATAATTAACGTATGAACTAATTGACGTCGGTTTTTAAGGAACCGCCGTGAATACTTGTTAATTCACGGCGCTTTCTTAAAAATCGCCGTTAATTTAGTTTATTTTAACATCGGTTTTCATAAAACTGCCGTAAAATGGACGATTCTACGGCGGTTTTATGGAAAACCGCCGTAAAAAAGTATTTAACGGCGGTTTTTCCAGAACCGCCGTTAATAAACTGCCTTCGTATACAATTTCTGCAGTAGTGTTGTGAAATAGTTGTTGTAAATGTAATAATAAGAAATTAGTTTTTAATAATCGCAATTAATGATTTCCTTAGAGGTGATTTTATTATTAAATTTCCCATTAGTGATGAGATAATATAACTAATAATTACAAAAATACTATCAATAAAGAAACATATAAAGATAGAAAAATGACAACTAGCATCGTCACATTAGATTCTCAATATGTCGCCATATAAATCTATCTAGTGAAGATAGATTATCGTCACCATATGTTCCCCTCAAATCATCATCGTACATATATCTTTTATGAAATTATAATATTCGTCGTACATTGCTACAATTTTCATGATAAAACATGACATTACCTTTCATAGTAATTGATGACGCATTATTTAGCCATTCTAAATATACTTATTTAGTGACAACCAATATTTTGTTAGTATAAAGCAACTCTTTTGTGACGGGTTATATTATATTTGACAAATGATTAATGCAAACTGCGACAATTGGAGTGTCATAAGAATGTTATGCATATTGTCACTATAATTATGGTTGTCAATAAAAATCAAAAGTTTTGATGACAACGTAAGGGTTTATCTTTTAAAATATTAACATAACGTGACAATATATACCTTTAGATGACAAAAATATGATCACATAAGTAAAGAACTAGTTGTCACCAAATATTATAATATATTGACAATGCTTATTAGCGTCATCAAAAACTAATATTAAGTGACGAGCTCAAAGAGTTGTCACTTACACCTACCATGATTGGCCTACGATGACAATCTTTGTGATGCTCAAATTTCAACACGCATTAAGTTTAGTGACAAAAAATACATTTTATATGAAGGATTTTATCGTCATCTAATCTCATATTTATTGTACTGTTAGATGTTGGCTAAGGTGTTGGGATATCCTTAACATCTCTAGTAACATCTGCAGCAACAACTGCAACAACATTTTCAGAAACTAAACTGACTTTATTATCTTTAGCATAACTATCAGCAACATCAAAAGCAAACATGGACACTCCAAAAACATCCTCGGAAACAAAATTCTCATTATTTGAGATATCAGGAATAGTAATCAGCTAAGGCTAGAGATACCAGAAGCAATGCCCTTGCTCTTTGAAAGACGTGATAATACATGGAAAATAGTTCACCATCATCTAATGGGTCAGAGATCGGATTAGCAAAAGAACGAGTACACCAAGCCATAAGAAGCAAGGAATTTGAATCGGAAACATTTGACTCAACCTCCAAATGAAATTCTGAAGCAGAATCACCAGGGGAGTGAGTAGCTAGAGAGGTGATAACAGAGTAGGCTCAACGGTGTGAGTAGTAATATTCGGTGGTGATTGAGTAGGTGGAGGTGGTGAATTAAGAACAATAGGATGCAACGAACACCTAAGTTCAGAAGATGTTACCCTAGGTGTCACAACACCCTTAGGCTGATCTTGTGCGGAAGATCCAGCAGTGATCTAAGAAGTTATGGATGATGGTGGTGGATTTAGTGGAGATTCATACATGGTAGCGGAGCTTAGGTAGGTCGGAGGAGGAGGTGGAGGAGAACAAACTCTTTCTTAGGCTTCAAAAGAATGACTTGACATTGAGTCCGAGCTTTTGTGTTACTCTTTTCAAAATTAAAAATCCAATTTAAACTAATGCGGGTTTATGTTTGAAAAGGTTTGCTCGCCCACAAGAGAACGGGGTCACTTGTAGATCGGTAAGTTAAACTCAGGTCGATCTCTCGAGGAGTGGAAATACAGAGTCAACGATGTTTATTAAAACACAACTTCTAATATTAAACACGCGATCAACGGGGTTATTGTTTCGAAAATCACCAAAGTACTTAATTTTAAAAACTCGATAACCTATCTTGCTTCGAGGGTGTCAACCTCTTCGCAAGAGTAGCTGAATCGATAAACAAACTCAACAACAATTTTTATAACTTATTCTAAAGACCGTTCTACCAAGTCTCATTCAGACATTCAATCGAACAGTTGATAAGCATTCACGAAACATGATCAAAATGGAATAACCAAACCAATCATTCAAAACTGAATAATACGAATCACCAATGATCATAAAACAAAACATCAATAATCGTTCATAGATAATCGATCACAAACGATCCACATGAAACATACAACCCAATAGTACAAAATCATTATCTAACATAAACTATGAAACTAGATTACGAGATAAAGTTTAGAGATTACTAGATCGTGAGATTTATCAATCACGATACTAGGGTGAATCTTGCCAAATCCTTGCTAATCCGGGAAATGAAATGAACCTCGCTGAATCCGGGAAGCTTGTCATGAACCTACTTCTTCAACAATTATAGAACCGATCGAACTTCTAAATATTATTGTCGTAAGCGCTATAGATCAAAAGTCAAGAAAGTTGTCAATTTCTCTCCCAATTAATATGATCCAGTCTTGTGGGTGAAAGGATGATCATTCTCTACAGATTTATGAGTTTAATAAGCTCAAGAACCATTTCGTAACTGAAGAATCCCTAAAATCTGCATTTGTAACGTTCGAATCCGATCGGATTACTCATTGGTCCGATCGGATGAAAATCTCTGTCATCTTGACCGGTCGAACGTAGGTCTTATCCGATCGGTGCGTGTCTTGAAGGTCAATCCGATCGGTTATGGGTCTTATCCGGTCGGATAATTGTTCTTTTGGCTACTTCGAGTGCTGATTCCTGGTCTTCATTTCCCGATTTTCGTCAATTGATTTGGCTGAAAGGGAAAAACAAGAAAAATGGCTCTAAATGGCCAATCATTGAATGGAAAGTCGAAAAGCTAAGCGAAAGGCTAAATAATGCAAAATCATGCAAAATAGCTTATTCTTGACCTAAGAAGATGGTAAAAAGACTAAAACATGACTCAAAATATGTACAAAAGTGTACAAATCAACCACCTCGTGCTTTATTGGTGTGTTCGTCCTCGAACAAACGAAAGAATCAAAATCAAGAAAGTGTGAAAGTTGTTAGATCAAAGAGTCATGTTGCGTATATACTTATTTTGCAAATATAAACACTTAAGTTGAAAACTCTTAAGCTAAGTTCTTATTACCTTTTCACCTTGAAATCAAAAGAATGCGTCCTCTAAAAAAGGAAATATATTTTTGTGCACTCATTTGCTCATGTTTTTCAAAAGGTTCGTGTATACGCTCGACCCAGTCATAAACATGCATTCAACGACTCGTACATCGCATATATGTGCACATTTAGACAAGAATCAGATTAGGACTTTTTAGGGTTGTAATGTGGGCTCTTCGGTAAGGTATGTCATATATAAAGATGTGTGTCTAACTTGAAAACAAACGCAATTTATAACTCACTCAATCGATTACTTTTAAGCATAGAGCATAATTTGCTCCCCATTCCTCCTAGAGTACCCATACGATACTATTATTAGCCTTTTGTAATTAAGGCTATTTCTAACCCTCAAACCCAAATACTTGCCTTTATTTATAGGCTTTATTTTTAATAACTAGATGCTTTCAAGCATCCTTAATTATATATATATATATATATATATATATATATATATATATATATATATATATATATATATATATATATATATATATATATATATATATATATATATATATATATATATTTTATTTTTTTTCTTCTCTCTCTCTCTCTCTCTCTCTCTTTTACTCACTAATCCCCACCTTGCATTCGTCAATCTCAATAGACCAATAATAAATAAACCCTCATCTCACAAACTTAAATTTAATAAGAGATATAACGAAGCTCATGGCTATCAAGAGATGAAATAAAGGCTAAAAGGGGGCTCATTGGGGGTTTATACTGGTTTTATTTATGAATATAGCTGGAGTCGGGTTTTATATGTGCCTATCGTCATATTCGAAATCAAATGTACACATGCGACTTAGAGACTTCTCAAAACACTTATCGAATCACAGCATGTAATGTTGGTAATCACACAAGGCTTCTCACATGGGATTTATTCAAACTTTGAAAGCAAGGTGATCGAGTTTTGAAAGCTTCGCAAGATTGTTAACAGCTAAGTGTTGTTTTAAAAATATATATAAGTAGGTTTTGAAAATTTTGCACTGAACAAGCTAAAAAAAAAACTCTAATGACAGATCACACTATACATGATCTCGACAGGCATGCCAGTACAAACAAAATAAGCATGGGAATGATTTCGACAAAGGTTGAAATAAGCAGTTGGTTAATTCTTACGAAGTTACTAAATGAATTGACAAAAATAAAATGAAACGATTTGAATTATGCATGCAAACAGTTCCATCCGGGTGGATACATCTCCCGTCCGACCGGATGATGTGTAATTGACATATTCGATTGGTGAGTATTGTTGTCCGATCGGTCAATAGGACATTATTTTTTATCCGATCGGATATTCATCCCATCCGACCGGATTATACCTGTTTTGTTTGAAATCTTCGATTTATATTTTTCAGAAACCAGAAGTTTGCTATACCATATACGATTGGAGTCTTGTGAGATCTGCACTCATGTTGAACTGTCCCTACCCCATTGATTATATTTTTCAGCAACCAGGAGTTTGCTAAATTCTTTTTGCAGGGGGGTGGGGGGGTGAAATCAGTCAATTTTCAAACGAAATAGGTATAATCCGGTCGGATGGGATGAATATCCTATCGGATAAAAAACATTGTCCTGTTGACCGATCGGACAAGAATACTCATCGATCGGATATGTCAATTACACATCATCTGGTCGGACATGTGATGTATCCGGCCGGATGGAACTGTTTGCATGCATAATTCAAATCGTTTCATTTTATTTTCATCATTTCATTTAGTAATCCGGGAAATGAAATGAACCTCGCTGAATCCGGGAAGCTTGTCACGAACATCCGTCTTCAATGATTATCCGAACCAATCGAACTTCTAAATATTATTGTCGTAAGGGATATAGATCGAAAGTCGAGAAATTTGTCAATTTTCTCTCCCAATGAATATGATCCCGTCTTTTGGGTGAAAGCATTTGGCAAGATTCACCGTAATATCGTGATTGAGAAATCTCACGATTTAGTAATCTCTAAACTTTATCTCGTAATCTAGTTTCATAGTTTATGTTAGATAATGATTTCGTACAATTGTGTTGGATGTTTCATGTGGATCGTTTGTGATCGATTATCTATGAACGATTGTTGACGTTTTATTATATGATCATTGGTGATTCGCATTATTCGATTTTGAATGATTGGTTTGGTTGTTCCGTTTTGATCATGTTTCGTGAATGCTTATCAACTGTTCGATTGAATGTCTGAATGAGATTTGGTAGAACGGTCTTTAGAATAAGTTATAAAAATCGTTGTTGAGTTTGTGTATCGATTAAGCTACTCTTGCGAAGAGGTTGACACTCTCGAAGAAGGATACGTTATCGAGTTTTTAAAACTAAGTACTTTGGTGATTTTAGAAACAAAAACCCCGTTTTGTTTTAATAAACATCATTGACTTCGTATTTCCACTCCTCGAGAGATCGACCCGAGTTTAACTTACCGGGGTACAAGTCACCCCGTTCTCTTGCGGGCGAGCTAACCTTTTCAAACGTAGATGCGCATTAGTTTAACTTGGATTTTTAATTTTGAAAAGAGTAACACAAAAGCACGGACTCAAAATTTGGCGTCGTTGTCGGGGATGTTAACAAAGTTTATTCGTGTTAAATTTATGTTTATGTTAGTTTTTGGTTATCGCTCGATACATTAAATTTGTTTGTTGTGTATGCAAGGTCGTAGAAGCCTAAGAGGTGAACTTGCACCACTCATAGACAACATCGAATTAGTAGGGAAAACAAGGAGACTTTTTCCTTGCCCCAACGGAAATCAATCCGAAGAAACTCAAGCCATCATGTCGAACAATCCACCTAATGGCGTCCGAGGGACCGGAGGAGAGGAGGAAGATCAAATGGTCGAGGGAGGGGGCAAGACAACCACAACCTTCCTCACGATCAACCATATGGCATGCCACCCGAAGAGGACATGCAAAATCAAGATCCACCAAATGAAATCCAAAATGAGGATGCACGATCATTTGATCAAATTGAAAATCAAGAGCATGATTGTGAAGAAGAACCAAGAGGACATGAAGTCCTTAAAAATGTTAATCCACCGGCGCACAATATGGTACCACAACCCCATGATGACCTCCGGGTTTTGTGGCCGGAGCAATCATTCGATCGGATGCCATAATATTTCCGAAACCGAGAGGAAGCCCGAGCTTTCAACGCATGGGCAAATCAAAGATTCGAAGAAAACCATGTTGGAAATGTAGGGCCCCAGTCCCGAAACAACCAACAAAATCACTTTGAATTTGAGAACCGAGCACGAGGACCAAATCATCTAAGAAATGGGAGGAAAGAGCCAATGTACCTTATTTGAAAAAATGAAGAGTACGACCAACAATATGAAGATGAACAATACAAGGTTGGAGGTGGAAACCTTCATGGTGGCCGAGGGAAATGATATCCAAACGAACGTCGACAAGGAGACCTTGTATGCTCGACCATTGGCCCCTATAGTTCAGCCATTATCTTAAGCCCCGCGGCACGAGACTATGAATTGAAATCTAACATTGTCAACCAATTGCCAACGTTCTATGGTACGGAAAACGAGGACTCGCTCAACTTTATTCGAGAATTTTACACAGCGGTGTCCAGAATTCCAGCATTTGGCTTGAACGAGAACCAACTAAGGATGAGATGCATTCCGAGCAGCTTGAAGGGCAAGGACAAATAGTGGCTATTGTCATTGCAACCCAATTCCTTAACTAATTGGGATATGGTGTTCAAGAAGTTCGTGGGCATATTTTATTCGGCTCAAACGATGGCGAAACTAAAAAGAGAAATCACCAACTTCGAACAAATGGATGGAGAATCATTCCATGAGGCGTGGGAACGGTACAAAGGACTCCTACATGCATGTCCGCATCATAACAATAGTCCCGAAATGGTCAACAACTATTTCCACGAAGGATTGTTGCCAAGCTTCAAGCAACAAGTAGAGAACAAGGCCAGAGACTTTGGAGACTTAACCGCGATGGAGGCATGGAATTTGTTCGAAATTTTGGGTGAGAAATCGAGGCAAACAAGTTCGAGACCAAAGAAACTTAGAGTGAATGAAGTATCAGTATCTAAAGGGGAGAATAGCAAACTTGAGGAGCTTACAACACAAGTTGCAATGTTGGCAGGAATGTTGAAGCAAGAGAAGGATACGAGGGTACCATCACATAAAACGTGTAGAATTTGTGGAGCATTTGGACATGGAGCCAACACATGAGACGCAATATTTGATGAAGGCGAGGACGAGGAGGTGAATGCCATGCAAGAATTCCAATCTAACAGCAAGTTTGGTCAAAAATTCACTAAAACCCTCAACTCTACCATCCGCCCATCCGAGACTACCCAAACCCACTACTACAAAACAGGGTTTTAAAGATGCTTGATCCACAGAGGTTCTAAAAAAACCGCCGTTAAATATATTTTAACGGCGGTTTTCCAGAAAACTGACGTTAAATCCAGGATTTAACAGCTGTTTTGTTCAAACTGCCGTAGAACTCTACATTCTACAGCGGTTGTCATAAAACCGCCGTCAATTAATTACCAATTAACGGCGGTTATTAATAAACCTCCGTAAATTATCAGGTATTCACGGTGGTTCCTTAAGAACCGACGTTAATTAGTTCACAGGTTAATTAGTTCGCTTGATTTAACGTCGGTTCTATCAGAACCGCCGTGAATAGGATGGAGGTTTCATTACAACCGCCGTAGAATAGTAGGCTGCCATGTCACCAATCCTCGTCTTGCTCATGCAAAAATTTTGGGGGGTTGATCCTTGTCTCATCCGACGATCTGCATTTGCCACGTCATAAATAAAAAAATAAATATAAATTGTTTTTTGATTAAAGAAAAAAAAATAAGAAGAAAAAAAACTAGTTTTTTTGAACACAAAATCCCCAAACTTATAATTTTCCGACTTCCTCAGAAAATCCCGTTACTGCTGGGTCTTCGTAGCCGGCGCCAGATAACCGGAAAAACGAAGCCATAACCACCGATGGTCTCAACCTCCCTACCCTCACAGCTAATTTCGAAAACCTCACAAACGATTATGCAAGTCGAAGAAATTCTGAAAACGCGGTTAACGATCCCCTTTTGGGTCAAACTGGCATTTCGCCGGCCGGTGGCCCTCCGACCAAATTGGCTCTGCACCAACATTTCTCACTCCATATCGATGCTAACCCAAGCTCCAATTTTAAGTTTCGGGCTCCAATTGAGACCAATTCGAATGGAGTATGCATTAAGTAGTTGGATCAGTCTGATAGAATCATTCATATGGTTGTGCAGCACAAAGTACATCTTTGATGAAAACAAGGTCTCGAGTCCTTACAAAGAGTTCAGTAAGTCTCTCTCTCAAATGACGTTGGTTGGGAGACGACAAGCATTTGCTGTAAGTCATTGATTTTCACAGTTTTCTGGTGTATTTGTTTATTTAGAGATCATTTTGATTTCAAATTTGTTATTATTAATTGAGGTGGCTGAGCAGTTTTCAAGGGAGGAGCCTAAAATCTACGCAGTATATTCATCGGATTTGAAACGAGCATTTGACACTGCTGAGATCATCGCAAGAAACTGTGGGTTGATTGAGGTATGAATTTTTTCTGGAACAAACCTTGACTTTGAATTATAGTGTGATAAGCTTGTCGAATGTTGTTATCTTTTTTTTTCGTTTAATGTAAAGAGTGGATAAAACGAATGGGATTGATGAATCGTTTCTTGTGAAAACGTTATAAGAAAATCTCTTTCTAATTGGTTGCCAGAATGTAAAATTATATTAGGCACAATTTTTTTACTTTTGGAACTCATTGTCATATTTCTTAATTTTGGTTTTGTAAACAGTTTTGGTGCTTCTTGCTATTTAATCTAATGTATTGGGAC